>JBCAUA010831163.1:0-14170 GCA_038406235.1 Peronia verruculata
TCTATTGTTTCGTTTTTATTCGAATTATCAGAAATTCGCATTATCAGAGTTCGGTTTGGGTGGACTCGACTGTATATGACCAAAAAAAAAAAAAAAAGATCACTAAACAGAATGTATACAATGAACCTGGAGCCGCTTAAACAACTGTGGATTTCACAGACATAAAACTGAACACCTAAAATTTATATCTTCAGGAAGCATCATTACGACTTAAAAACTTGATGTCACTACAAATCTAGTATGTATGACTGTAACATCAAAAAATTCATTCTCATTCCAATTAGACTGCTTTGAGTATTTCTTCCTGTGGGCTGCATCAATGCCAAGTTGCTGATATACCAGTATTTGATGCTTAAAAGGGACTTAATTTTCCTAAATGTGCATTTGCACTACAGGGAGTATGTTCCAGAAGGAGCTTTGGTGTCTTTTAAATACGGTAATTATTTAACTTTACGAGAACAAAGCTGGATGTACTTTGCAAAGAATCAAAACAAACAAAAGGTTGTCAGTTTCAAATAGCAATGTTGAACTAATATCAAGGTCCAGCAACAACTTTCCAGAAACACGGGCTAACTTCAATGAACATCAAACTTTAACTTCAGTTGAACTCCTCACAGCACACTCACTTTGTCAACACCTGAATTCATTCATCACATGCAGTAAAAACGTTCTTGCTAACTCTTGCACTTGCATTTCCATGTATGTACAGAAGCCTATGATGAATTTGTACAAACTTCAATTTTAACATGCATAAATCTTGACTAAAGAAATCATGGCACTGCAAATGTAACAACTAAACTTTCCTTGTGCTGGATTTTGATCTCTTTGGCAGCATTGGCTACTTTTTCACTCACATTCGTTATCTGTAGAAAACAAAACCAAAAAAAAAAAAAAAAATGAAAAATTAGAAAGGAAATATATTTCATGATATAACAAACACAAAAGCAAGCCTAGGCTAGTTGCCCCACACTGGCATAGTATCAACAACACCTATTCATTTTCTCAGTATCTAAATCCCTGACAATCTGACAAATCAATTAAAAGTGAGACTCCCATTGCTGCTCACTACAGTAGGACTTCAGCATAAAATAAAATTTAAAAAAAAAAAAAATAATAATAAAGTAAAAAAAAAAAAAAAGCAATTTTACACACCACCAATAAAATTACCCCGCTCTAAAATTGCTAATCTAAAATTTGCCGGGAATGGAAAACCTTTTGCATGATTGCTGTTTTGCAATAACTACAAAAGTTAATCTGAAACATGGAATGTCCTCCT
This sequence comes from Peronia verruculata, assembly GCA_038406235.1. NCBI lineage: Eukaryota > Metazoa > Mollusca > Gastropoda > Systellommatophora > Onchidiidae > Peronia > Peronia verruculata. The sequence goes on from JBCAUA010831163.1 coordinate 1,277, forward strand.
TGGATGCAGTTTCATTCACAGACATACTTTTACGCATTTAATTACATTATCATCTCCCATGAAAAGGTTCACCATCAGATAAATGAGTCTGAAAGTGATATATGTACATGTACTTTCTGCAGGAGTCCCGACCAGTTCATTTGACCATCATCACTTTCATTAATCAGTGCCTTTTTGAAATGCAGCTATAAATTTTGTCCGCATGTGCTTTGACATGTGCTATGACCAATGATTTCATTACTAGGCCCAGATCCAAACTAGATGAATAGCCAATTCAAGTGTCACATTGATAGATCTTCGGTGTTTTCAGCATGAGACTGAAAAAGGCACATCAAGTCTCCATACTGCCCCTCAAGAGACACACACAAGTGAGTGATCTGGCTGTGTCACGGTGCTGGGCAGTACAATACTTGACGCAGCCAAGGACAATTTCTTTGTCTTATACTAAACTTGGCCTTGGTTATGCTTTAATATGAAAGAAAAGAGCGATTGGGGAAGCAAAAGCCTTTCGTAAGAAGGGTAAATTTCATACCAGACCATATTTTGTTTCATATATTAAGAATGACAAAATTACATAACAAAATGACCATTTTTAAAGCTTATTTTGTAATAACGCAAGTTTCATTTTAAGAATTTTCGTATTAAGCGTTTAAAACAATCTCTGTTACATATTTTCTGTCCCACTTCTCATTAACCTCTACTTGATCTATGACCAAATGCCTTTGCGACACTTGAAAAGATGTTTAACATGTTTCTCCTGCCTAAGGTTCATAAAACAGGTCTCAAATCATTTAAATCAAAGTAATTATCTGCATCAGGTCTTGTGGGAGAAAAAAACATCTGCAAAATAAAAAAGTACAAATTGTCCCATTAAGTTACCCAGTGAAAGAACAAAAGGTAATTTTCAAACGTATAAGGTAAAGTCTGTCTCCTATAATAATATTCTTATGGATTCTGGGAAAATCATGTTGGAATAAGGATTTCTTTCTGAATGACCAACACCCAAACTAATGACATGGAGATGTAACAGTCTCACCAACTGGACATCTGATAATGAGAGTGGTGCTCCTGCTAAAACCATTTGTGGGGATGTAATTCCACTGGGCAAATTTGGTTTGTAGACCCGAGACTTCCCTGACCCTGACAACACCATATTCAGCCGATTGCTGCAACAAATATAATAATGATGATGATAACAATAATATTAAAATACAATCATAAAATACCATGAATAACAGAGTTTAGATTAATTTAGGATACAACAAGAGAAGGAAATGAAGCAAGGCTTTTTTGTTATTTTTCAAAAGTAAGAAACAAATGCACAATACTCTAAAAAGACTGATGTCATCAACAGCAAAACTAGATTTTCAAGTCTCTCCAATAATCAAGGTCAAGCTGTTTACTGTATCATCATGAAAGTATCTTAAGTGACCTAGCCAGTGCAGGCCAAGGAGAGGCATAAACAGGATGCTTGAACCTTACTCCACATTTTGATAATGAAATTACTGATAAATGACCTACATTAACATAATCTTACTGATAACCAACTTTCAGATTCTCATTTTATCATACATATTAAACTTTGATTATATGGCTAATCTCTCTATTATATTTCTCTATATCTCTTTTTTTTTTCCCCTCTATCTTGAAGAGAGTAAGATGACCAAAACTGAATAGATTTTAATGCATTCTTGTGCTGCAGATGCAAGACATGAAAACACCTTGTCTCAATCGCTGCTTAAAACTGAACAGTTCTGTTTGCAAGTCCTTTATCTTATCCAAACATCTTTGATGAAGAACTGATAAAGGTCTGCTAATTCAGCAAAACTTCAGCATGACACAGAGACCAGCATAGCTAACCACTATATGTAATTCGATTACTTCAGGTTTGACATTTGGGACTGTCATGTTTATTGAACTGACTGAGTTTTTTTTGTTTTTTGTTTTAAAGCTAATTGAGAACGAAAAATTTACAAAACTGGACAAAACTTAAATCAAAAGTTCTCTCAGCTCTTTTCTTTCAAGACTACCCTTGGAAACCCAACTACGTATAGTTCACAGTGTTCAACATAATTAATGTAAAAAAGACAATAATGTTGAATCATCAGTGTTATTTGCATCAATTAGGTGCAAATCTTCAGACAAAATTATGTCTATTCCAGATACTTCTCTCGCACCAAAACTAGAGTTAATAAGTATAAAAAAGTTAATGGAAAGGAAAGAAAGAAAGAAAAAAAAAAAAAAACCCCACAAAACTCGACAAGAAAGATTCTTCATGAACACACTAAGAAAGACCATAACATTTTGTCTCCTTCTTTAGTATGCCTGAGCGAGTGGAATTAAGAGTATTCAAACTGAACAATGAAGATTGGAATCAATCCAAAAAGAAGAAAAAAAAAAGCTAATCCCCTGAATAAAGTTTTCTCATAAACAGCTGTTATTTCAATTGACTTCACTAAGTTAAGTTCAACAGATATTGGTGAAATGAGCTCACGTGTATATTTTCAGTATATGAAAGTTCTTCATAGACCTGCATATATTATATGTATTATAAATTGAGAAACTGAAAGCAGAGTAGAAATCTTGAGAATGATGCTGGGGGTATAAATAAAATTCAGGGACATAATATACAAAGGATTCACACTCCCTAGATGTTTTAAAATTCAAGGACCTTTCAAGGACTTTTCAAGGACTTTATGAATGTTTATAAGGACTTCATGAAGCGGAATATCTTCAAACGCGCATAGATGTTTATGCGTATATAATGATCGTATTTGCTGAACACATAGGCGTATACATGAACAATAGATGGTATTGCAGATCTCACAGTGGATCTGTGCTCTTACTGATGCTGAAACTCACTCTGCACAACACACAAGTACTTTAGTACATATAATTAACAGGTTCAACGTGAGTCAGTCAGAGAGCCAAACCCATTCAGTTAACTGAGTGACTAAATGTAAAAAAAAAAAAAAAGCCCCCTCCAAGCATCTTACAATTACTCTTTCATTGATGAATATACTGAAGATTCTAGGTGGGATATAAAATTTAATTTAAAAGACACGAAACTGTGCATAGTTACTTATTTATTTCTAATCATTATTTTCTTTTCTAATGTGTGTGCAACTGTATGGGTGTAGTAGTGTGTTGCAGCTCTTGCATTGGGTATACAATTTATAAATACATGTACATCTGTACTGTCACAATCTCTATAAATTAAGAATGACCACAGTCTGATACACACAGATCTAGAGAAAGCTAACTCTGGAAACAATATCTGTCTAAATCTAACTCGTCTTTCAATTAATACATCAGGCAAAGAGAGGTTTTGGTCATTTAAAATGCAGCTGGCTTTTAAGCTTTACAATAAATTCAATAAATCTCACTGCAACTGGGTCTAGATCTAATTAGGTATTTTAAGCAAAATCACATGACTTAGGGAACATTGCTCACATGGGGCTTTGTCTACTTGCTCTGCGCATGGCAGACAAATCTGAACGAATGCTGACCTCTAAGACCTGTCACATCATATATAAACAAAGCCACATGGGATTTTGCTTAAAATACCTAATTCAATTTGTTACTTGCTCACCTGCATCAAAATTACTTTTTTTTTTGTGGTGTCTCTTATATAATATGCAGGTCTAGATGATACATTTTCGTGTAGATCTAGATTCTAGATCTAGATCTACGTAAAATTAATTCAGAACATTACAAGATGACCTGATGACGGCATGACTTTATTATTTCTATACATGAAAGCTCTCTTAGATTTACTCGATCTAGATCTATTTCTTTCTCTTACTAGATTTACAACAGATCTTGACCTACATCTAGATCTAGAATCTAGATCTACATCTCCATTAGATCTCAGTGGGATGCTGAGCCGAAGATTTCAATCTCTGAGTTTGATCACATTCTCTTTCTGTTTGTAAAGCTACTCAAGCCGGGATTGTCAAGTGATAGCCTTCTGGTTAACAAAAAGCATATGACCGCTGCACTCGATAGTAAGTATAGATTTTTGACTTCGTGTGTGTACACAATTCAAGATCACAACACAAGTCGACGTTACTGTTGCCCATTCATATCTTCATTCCAGGCACGCGCACAAGCCATTCATACTTTCGTTTTCGCTTTCTTTGTTCTGCAAATGTATTGAAACGGCGGCTGCCAGCAAGATGTTTTAGACCACCAAAAATTAATTTTATCCGCTTAGTCTGAAATTTATTGACTAATAATTTGATCTAATTCCCCGCGATATACTCAGAAAACTGGCGTCGTTGCATCGCACTGGATCTGAGCAGGCCGAGCCTACGCTAGATCAGCAGAGAAAGAAACAAATAAAATTATCCATATCCGGGCATGATTGATAGGAAACAAACTTAGGGCAAAAGTAAAACACGGAGAGGCTATTGGGTGCATTCAGAAGGCGGAAAAGTGGACAAAAAAAAAAAAAAAAAAACAAGCAAAGAAAAGACCTATTCTAACGATCAGTCATTGAACGAAATTGACCTCCCGTGCAAAAATATAAGGACTTTTCAAGGACTTTGGCAACAATTTCCAAATTCAAGGCCTTGAATTTATTTCTCAAAATTCAAGCACTTTTGATGACTTTCAAGGACCACATGAACCCTGTATACAGTACTCTCTTAATAATTTGATCAAGCAGAGGATGAAAATAAAGATATGGCGAACATAAATGGATAGTGTGCTATAAAGTCTGAGGATGGTGATTCAATGTACCAGCACTGAAAATTAGCCTTAATATTTCAGTCTTTTATACTCCTAATTCCAAAGAGCCTATCTAAACTCTAAAGCTCAGGACTGAAATTTTGCCAAGATAACAGGTATGTAATGCTGAGACTGGTGGCAAGTTGCATATGTGTATACAAATTGAAGTGAATGTACATACCTATACTGTGTTGCTCTGTCCTGCATCTCCCCCTGCTCCATATTCTGTGACTCAGTTGAAGTGACATCAATAACATCACTGAGAAATAAATTCATAAATATTTGAATCTGAAACTCAAACCCACATTCAACACTCCAAGATAATATGTTAGAACAATCTCCATTACCACTATATTCAGCTTATCTTACTTTTGAACATGTCTGTCCAAAAACCTGCCATTAAGCATGAATAATCATCTACTCACACAATATTCATGAAAAGACCTGTCATGCACCAATAGGATGAGAAATTCACGGGCATTTATCCTTTATGTCAAAAAAATAAAAAAATTTTTAGAAAGACACAGGCACAATATCCATGACAGAATGTTGAAAACTGAACATAGATTAAAGTGATTTATATATAATTAAAGCATATTAAAGCATTTATTTGAATAGGAGTTCAAAACAATAATATGAAATCCTCAGATGTGGCAATATGTTTTATGAAAGGTCGGAACTGTTTCACCTTCATTTTTCAATATCATAAATTTGCAGCAAACTGTAGAGACTGAACAATTGTACAATAAAAAAAAAAAAAATCATTTCATAGTTAAAAAGTTTATTCTCCTTCTACAGTTAAGTTTAATTTAACATCCCTGACTCCAGCCCACCAGGATATGGACTACTTCCTGAATAAAGCAATCATACCATTGCAATGCCTGACCACTCTGGTTCAATACTGCACTAAGTAAGAGACAAATGTATTGTCCTCTTCAAAGACTTATGCCAGTTCGTAAGAGGCCAACGGGAGTATTTGTTTCACTTTTCATGTAATGTCAAAGAAAATATGATCTAGGCATTGAAAGCAGACTGGAACTGACCTGCTGTAAACTCCTGGACCCACTACTAGACAAACCTATATTCTTATCTCTATCTTTTCTTAAAAAAATTACATTCTTAGCACATTGTGTTGGGCTTTGCACGGTATGCAGCATCTGCTCCATATTTAAATAAACACCTCTAGCTCTACTTCAATGCAGCATGAATTCCCAGGACAGCAAGGTGTCAGCAATAATAAGAAGAAATGACTGCCCAATTAATTACAAGACTGCACTCTGCAAATACTCTGCTGGAGTCTGATAACCAACTGTAAAAGACAGTATAAGCACTGTCAATGTTTCTGATGATGATTGATAGTATTGTGTGCTATGGTTAAATCTTCTTGAAACACCAGAAAAAAATTACGATAATGCATTCAATCACTCTTCAGTGATAAGCTAAGAAAACAAAAAATAAAAGGTAATATTTTTAATTATCGTCTAATTTAGTAGATATTTTTTTTGGTACATAGTATGCATGTATTATATATGTAAAATATGTGTATAATACATATAAATATATATACTATGTAAAAAAACATAAAAAATAATCTACTAAATTAGACGATAATTAAAAATATACCTTTATTTTTGAGGAAAGAGAGGAATTTAGGGTGAACAAAGATGAAAATATCAAATGCTCTTACATTGCTGTCTGCCGCAATATCCTGCTGAACTCAGATTGCTCATCACCTTTGTTATTTTGCTGTGAAAAATTTGTTCCTCCTCGGCCACTGTGAAATTACAGGAGAGATAAATTAAAGACATTTACTATAACAAACAAACATCCAAACGAACAATTGAACTCATTCAAGTATACTAATGAATGACTAACACAATTTTCTGAACAAACTAACAAACAATGCTGACTTAATGATGTCCTCTATGACTGATAACATGTAATTGCTCTTGGTTATGTTCTAATACTAATATAAATCTTTCTCTATGTTGCTGATGGAGGTTGCTTAATTAGAAGCACATTGGCACTGGCAACAAACTGACAACATTATGTGAATGCACACTGAGGAAAGCCACGAGCTGAAAAGCAATATAGCAATGCCTGGCATAATTCCATCTCTCTTGACTTCTACATGCGATTGTTCAGTTAACAGTCTTAATAATATAAAAATGATATGTCATATTTAAAAGATAATAAAAGCATTTAAGAAATATCAGTTAATTTTACAAAATAATGTCTATTCCAATTATTTATGCTTCAATGACCAAACTCCAAATGTTTCTTTTTGTCTGAGCATATCTCACGTTTGAATCTGTTGTATATGATCATTGTTGGGGTCCAGTAGAGGTCTTCTTTCATCTACACTGGGGTTCTGAAAACAATTGTGGATACAAAAGAAAAAATTACTATGGCTTAAATCATCACAACTATCTAGACGAAATTGTTATAAATCAACAGTAAATTCTCAGTCCAGGTATCAAAAAATAAAATCATCCATAAAAATACAACAAAGGCCAACAATGAATGAAATTGGATTACAAAATAATCAGGGTTTAAAAAAAATCAGTCAAAAACATGAATACATGTATGTAACACTGATAAAGAACAAACGTGTATAACTAACAGCAACAATTTAATTTCTGACAAAGTCAGCCCCTGTCAGTCTTCCTTATTTCATTTCTACTGCAGACTGAACCTTATTTCAGCGCTGGATTTCCAAAAATAATTATTTTAGTCTTACATTGGTTGGCTCCACTTCTCAAGTTTTATCACCTTTTGTGACAGTACGAAGTAGTAAAACTGATCATTGTTGGGCCCAACTGCTTCAGTTTCAGATAAATTTTAGATAGGGGAAAAATTCCACTAAAATACAAAGAATATTTGGATACAATCAGCTAACTGTCGAGATTCCCATTTCCATAGCAACTGGCTGACCACTGACTACTCTAAAATGACGGAAGTGAAAAACTAATTAAGATTTAAGACAATACTCTTAAACTGCATAATGCCTGGCATAAAATATGTATGCACATATTTTTTACTGTAAAAGAAGCCGGAGTCATCTCAAGTTTAGGCTGTGGTTCTTAATGGCACAACAATTCACTGTCAAATGAATTGTGACAAACTCCTCAATTACAACTTCGGATCTTTTCTATTTTATTACTGTGCTCTCTGGAAATTTTAAGAATTTTAGCAATTTTTATTTTAGATATTTTAAGACGGAGAAACAAACTGATCTTTCCCTGTTGTTTCTAAGACTTTTCCAGCGAAGTGGCAATCCTGTAATTGTAATTATCTCCTTCAGCTCTGCACTAATTCATAGTAACCATAGTAACAGTTTTCTTTTATAGTGAACTCAAAATTAAATTCATCCTATCATAGGATGGACAGAAACCACAACTGAAACACCATAAAGGCAAAAAACATTTACAACGCTGGGACAAACAATGAATTATCTGAAACATTCACTGACGAAATTTGACAAAATAAAACAAAAAAAAAAAAAATTAAAAAATCAGAAAGCGAACATTAAACATTATATCAGCATGGCAATGAAAAAGCACGTCATTAATTCCAAATAGATAAAAAGTAAAAGTAAGTGATAGATAAAACAGAGAAATCTGAGTAACGCTGTTCAAATTGCTTTAATTTGATACTAATTGACAAAGAGGATTACAACCCTCCTCTTCCTTCAGCAAAGAAAGAGCAAATATGTGCTGCAGCGTCAAAAAGAATTAAGTGTCCTTGCAGATTGAATTTGCCACCCATTTCTTTTTTTATAGGCTGGTTGCATATAATTTTTTTTCTCCATATTTTAACTTTTCAAAATGTTGTTAACATTAGTAAACTATAATTGCCCACAGTCAGCTATGGCAATTTTATTCAGTGGGCTTCCTGATTGGTGTCCGCAAGCTTCCATAGATCTCACAACCTCCATACCTTCTACGACCTTGCCAAAAACTACATGTTTTCCATCAAGCCACGAAGTTTCCTCTGTGCATATAAAGAACTGAGAGCCATTTGTGTCTGGTCCTGAATTGGCCATTGATAACAGCCCAGGTGCTGAATGCTTATGTATGAAATTTTCATCACTGAAAGTTTCACCATAAATACTATAACCTCCTGTCCCATTACCATTTGTGAAATCCCCTCCCTGGCACATAAAGTGAGGAATGATGCGATGAAAGATGCTCCCTTTGTAGCCAAATCCTTTTTCTCCTGTACACAAGGCACGGAAATTTTCTGCAGTTTTAGGTACATCATCAAATAATTCGAAAACAATACGGCCTATAGGTTCATCATCTTGAGTGATGTCAAGGAACACATGTACAAGTGTATCTTTCTTAGCTTTAGTAGAGACCTATAAAGAGGTTCAAAGCAAAATTTATCAGTAGTGAATATAAACATCACAAAATATTTCACAAGAAAACATTCAAATTTTTTATGTGAATTATCATTAATATAAAATACAAGAATCCCAAAATCTGCAGCAAATATGGCACTTGAATTCCTCATACCATTGGAACACTACTTCATTTCATTTGCACAGCATAAACCTAGTGTGTTAGCTGTCCGAGTAACATTATGGGAGAATTAGTATAAAAGTGCAACTTTATGATAACAATTATGTTCTGGACTAGTATAAGTTCTACATCATGCAATATTCCTTACAATACAACTGATTTGCCCAGCAGAACCTGCTAATAATGCTCTATCTCAACACTGTTGATGATGTTAAGAGTTATTTCTTTGTTCAATTCAAGGAATGGGGCAAAAAGTACAATGAAACAAAGTAAAAAGAACACTAGTCGCTTGCTCGATACAATGTAAAAAAGGATGCCGGATTTGGGATAGGCATAATTTCTTACACAGCTAATAAAATGAAAAAAGTCAAAACAGAATCAGTTCACTCACCACTGCAAACTTTTGAAGCTTTTAATTTCTATCCAAATGCAAGCAATGCAAGAGATGCCCCTTAAAAGTTTAACTAGATGATGATGAGGTGATGGATCTGTCAAACTCTAGATTATTATATCCTATCCTTTTCTCTAAAAATCATGTTTATAACTCTCTAGAAGCATGATCCTATCTCCATTTTACATCCGCACAGATGAGCAGATCTGAGTACTCAAAAATAGTGAGTATTAATATAATGCATTATTACTTTATATCACAAGAATAATCGGATTAAACGCATAATGGCTCAAAGTGTGTAATACTGTTGAAAAAAAAAAAAAAGTGGCTTTTTTCATCACATTTGAATTTATTTTCCCACCTATTCAATACTAATACTAAAACGAATTATGATAATAAATATTAGGTACACACGAGTGTGTGTTGTGGATCATAATAAGTGCAATGCAGTGAATGCCGTATGCATCGGAGTTAGACAGCTGACTTGAAGTTTATATTGTTACCAAGCACCTACAATAAATTCTACATCATTCTGACGTCGAGGATTCCTGTTATTATCTCTCTGTTCCTATGTGTGTCTCGTCCGTATTCACCACCTGATTATCACTTACAACGTCACAGCTAACATCCATTCACATTCAAAGTTCATGACAAATACATATGCAGCACACCTTACATTCAAAAGACAATCTCCTGCATCATTTCATTCTGTAAGACTGTGGGCTGTTCACTGAATCTAAGTGTTAAAAAGAAATCACTGGACTGAGAACAACATCACAAATTTCTTGAAACTATTTAAAAGGTAGTTTGTTCTGAGGGCAAAAAATTGCCAAAAAATTCAAAGTATGCTGGTGTACATCCCTGAGGAAGCTGTGCCAAGTATCTGGGATCATACGCCTCTAGTAGAGTCACAACATATTCTGATAGATCAATAACAAAATTTATAGGTCATACAACTTCAATTTTTTGTTCTACAAGATTTTAGAGCCAGAAAAGACCTCCCAAATAAGTAATACAAATAACAGTACTCAAGCGGACAAATTTTAACCAAGAACCAGTTTTTCTACCTGGAGCATTTTCATGTTCATATCATTTTTTTGATGACTGTATGACTTGCCACGTTTCATTTTCTGGGAGATGTCACAAGAGTGTTGTTGCTTTTTTTTATGTGTATTTTTTCCCTCTAAATCACTTTCAGGGTAATGTGAGTAAAACAGGTAAACCTGCTGAAAATGGCTTTTACATTATTACTTTCTGGTTTAAAATGAAATTGACCGGAAGAAACATAAGGGCAAGGCCATTTTTTTCATACACATGTTGACATGACTAGCCGAAATCCAAGCAATTAAATGTAACAAGGGATTCTGCCCAATTTTCCCATTTCTGTGGTAAGCCAAATGAACACTGAACTATTTTCACTTTGTTTCTTTTGTAAATTTCAAGGATAGGAAGGAAACTTTTTTTTCTTTTGTTTCTCAGTTGTTTTTTTTGTGTTCAGCTAATTAAGTTAACTTTCAACAAAAATGATGATAACATGGTAAACCATGCTTGGTGACCATCCGAGTTACCTTACTTTTTGTGAAATCTGATTTCAGCAAGCAGCCAGCCTCTCACTTGCCCCGTATCCAATCTGCTCATGTCTTATGTCAACATGACTGCTCATTTGGACCACAAAATATGGTAGGATCTGTCACTGATGCATCTTCCCAAAGCAACTGAAAATTCTAGGCCTACTTTAAATCTTGTATTTAATTGTTAGTATGTTTTGTCTCATTGGGTTTAATAGGAGGCTGCCCTATTCGCAGTAGTACTGCAAATAGGGAGTGGCGTCTCCTCGCCTATTCGCAGTAGTACTGCAAATAGGAAATACGCGGCAGAGCTCCTATTCGCAGTGCCGCATATAAAATTTCCTGCTTGCAGTTGTGTTGATTTACACATGAAACCTATAATTTGCATGGCATTTGTTATCATTATTTGCAAGAGGAACTTAAAATCAATCCTATCGTTTACTGAAGTCATGTGACAATATCTATTTTCAAATGCCTAATTGCGATAAGATTTCGAATCTGATCATAAAGGTCCTTAGGACTAAGGCCTGACTCATAAGATCTAGATCTAGATCTGAGATCCCTCCATTCTGAATCTCCTTCAACTAGATCTACATCCTCAAAACAAAAAAGATATTAAAAAAAAAAAAAAAAAGGTTAAATATACATGATCAAGGAATAGGAAAAAAAAAAAAAAAATAAAACTACCATGGGTTGGAGATCTGTCTTCCAGTCTCGGCTAACACAATAGATCTAGATTTACATATTCTGGATCTAGTAGGCATAGGCTGAAAACATCTTGAACTACCCCCTAAAAAACATCCAGAAATGTAATAAAAAAGAGGCCAAATACACAAATATATAGACTACGTCTAATATAAAAATGTTTTTTAAAAAAAAAAAAAAGGATTCCTCAAGATTAGAACCTCCAACTCCTGGGGTGGTCACAAGATCGTCACGACAGTCACTTAGCCATTCGGCCACGGAGAACACTACTGTGCTGAGAAAATTTAAGTACATATGTTATAATACTAAAGGCACTAGACACCGCTTGTCAGTGACTTTGTTGTTGTTGTTTTGTCTGTATTAGTGATCCACATTTTAACTGAATGTGCATCAATATTTACTTATTGTGAAGCTCTAAGAGGTGTCACTTCAGAATGCTCATAGAAAAATGGTACTACAGTCAATGTGAAAAACAAAATTGTCGATTTTAGCCTTGATCGGGTATTATGATCAATTGCTTTTAAATATTATTTATTGTTATTATTTTTGTTTTTAATTTATTGTATGATACAATGTTTGGGATAATAAATCTAACAATCTTGCAACTGCAAAGTTATGGAAAATGCAGTAGTACAGTACTGCAAATAAGGAGTGACTTCCCCATGCTTAGTACTGTGAACAGGAGCTCCGTGGCATATTTGCTATTCACAGTACAAATGCAAATAGGCACTCCGTTAACAGGATGGAAACTGGCCTCACTGGGACATATTACTCTATAATCCATCATAGTTGTACAAGCTTGTTGGGACTATGTCCATCTTGATCTAGATGTAGATTATTAGGCACACAATGGTTCTACTGTAGTACTGTCTGACATCCTTCTAATAATTAGGTATTTCAAGCAAAATCACATGACCTAGGAAACATTGCTCACATGTGGCTTTGTTTATATGATGTGACAAGTCTGAGAGCTCAT
>JBCAUA010831174.1:0-14168 GCA_038406235.1 Peronia verruculata
TGCACCCTTTGCCTGTATTTAATCAAATCGTAATGATCCACGGCCTCATTTAGGAGCCAGGTGGAGTCAAATCCTGACTGACAATACGTTAGGTCTACCGTTGAATGACCATTGGTCAAACACTTAGAATTGACTCAGCAACTTTTTGATACCATTTTTCCACACAGAAAAGGCAGTAGTTTTAAGAGAAAACAAAAGCTCAAAATGGCATTTTTTGGGCAAAATCCACATTTCAGGACGCCCCCCCCTTAATGCCAAAAATATCACTGTAGGAAATAGCAACGATCGGTTGGGTGAATTTATCTTCACTTTCACCTTCACTTTCCCCTGTAGTGTGAAGGACTATTAGTACCCACAGTGGCATGGCAACCCAGCCCGTCCCCACCCCCATTCCTCTTGTCTTTCTGCCATCCTCATGATGTCATCCATCCTGATGTCTGTCCATTCCAGAATGCTGTCCTTCATCTCTTTTTCTGCTTCTCTTCTGTCTTCCTAGTACTGTCAACGGCAAGCCAGGAAGACTTTGTTACCCATCCGTTCTCATTTCAAGTGCGCAAGGCTATAATTTATCTATGGGTGCGATATGTATAGGCCTTAACGAGTGCGATATGCATTCATGTGCATTATGAGTGCGGTATGTACATGCTTTGTATTTTAGACCTTACATGATTGCTATGGACTATTTAAAGCAGCTGTGAGCTTGATGAAAATGAAAGCAGAGAAAATCGAGTCATGACGCTATGAATCTATGTACTATGTTATCACAGAGAAGTAGACTGGTTGTCCAATGGTGGTTACTGCCCTGGCATGGAAAACTCTTAAAATGACAGATCTCGACTAATAAACTTATATCCTTAAGATAGTCGTCTTAACATAGGGAAAAACACAAGAAAGGGCTATTTTCCATAAGAACTTTGTACATAAAGTCATATCTTAGCTTTTCAGATCTGGAAATCCTATTATGTCACTTAGGAAAACTGTTCATGTGCCCGAATTTAAATCCTGAAAAGGCGATAGCTAGGTAATAAAAAAATAAAATAAGAAGTTGGTTTACTGATGGATTACATAATATTTCAAAAATGCAATTGCCAAGAAATATTCTGGCTTGCACAATACCGGCAGAAGTAGCCTATATATTGAAAACGGGTATAATGATGGGGGTTACTCAGTTAATGGGCTCTTTGTGCTACTGATTTTGCTGTTGACAACAGTATTCGGCATGTTAAACTTTGGCTCTGTCAGAACAAAATATTATTTTAGCACCTCTAATGGATATGAAACTGAAACAAACTACGGGTGACATATGTAAATATTGATGAATAGAATTATTCAGAACAATAATAAAAACATTGCAACCTCATGTCAAGCTATTCTAGATATCCGCTTATAAAGCAGATGAAAGTTGGAAGTTAGATGAATAAATCAAGCTAAACGTTACTGTTAAATTTAGCCAAAGAAATTCCTTTCTATAGCAGTTTCAGTCTCACGATCCTCTAGAATTGCTTTAGTCAACCTTTAATTAAAATTATAGTTTAAAATTTGTCACGTCATTACGCTACTATGTGGTTTATTGTTTTTCTGTTTTCCTCATCCTAACCTTTACCTGTATAATCAAAAATGGTTTATAAGTGTAAATAAAGAGGAATAAAATAATTTTGACAATTACTTCAAAAACTAGCATTCACCATTGACACTCCAAAGTCTCATCTGTGATGCAGGAGTTAAAAAAAAAGTGCCTTTGATATCGAAACCACTGAAAGGTTCTTTGAATGTTACATGAAGTCTTGATTTGAGAACTCACTATCTTCAGTCAATTCAAAACTATACAAATGTTTTTTTTTTTTTTTGGATACAACAGATCGTCTGAATGATTTTAGGAGGTTGACTTAAGTACTGTTATGTTTCTCCTGAGCACAAGAGGGCCAAAAACTTACTATTGTGGATGTAATATAGGACTGAAAACTTGCTGTCTTTAATCGATTCATAATTATACAAATGTTACTGTTCTGGATAGCTCTGATCGGAAGTGATTCTAAGAGATTGGCAAAGTACACTTATATAAGCTCTCCTGATCACTGGCAGACTAAAACTTACCTGACTGAACGGGTCTTTGTAGCTTTCAAAGATAGTTGAGACTTGGAAAGGTAATGTGCAGATCATGAAGGTGATCAGGAGTATGAAGAGCATAATCACCACCTGATGAAACATTGCAACGGCTGCACTGGCTGATGGCAGTTATGATTATGATAACCAGCAAAACAAGGATAACGAAAACACAATGAGAGTTAACAGAACGATGCTGATGATGACAATGATGAAAGAAAAATAAAGTTTAAGCACTGATGGTAGTAATAATAACAATGATGATGACAATAGCAATAATAATAGTAGCCGTAGAGGTAAGAGTAGTAGTAGTAGTAGTAGTAGTACATGTGGTAGTTGCAGTAGTAATTGTAGTAGAATACGAGGGCTGCCTGGAAAGTAATGAAAAAATAGCCATAACTTTAAGAATAATTAATATTTTGAAAATCTGTTAACGTTGTGCAACAAGAAAATTTCAGCACCTTCTTGTAGCCAAATATCAGCATCAGCGTTGAACGCATTCTGTCATTATGTCAAATTAACTTTGGCGGCCCCCATTGAAGACTGGTCAAAAGTAGAGGTGAAGGGGGTTATATATGCGATATTTGCATGCAAAAGGAAGATATCCTATCGACATCCGCCATAAAATTGTTACCATATATAACGGGAATACAATATACAAACGTTAAGTATATCATTGGTATACTTTGCTCAAGGCAGGCCGCACCAGCGTGGAAGATGAGTCTCGCTCTGGGCGTTCACAATCTTTAAGACATGCATAAAACATTGCTTTCGTAGATAGGCGATTGACATTTCGAGACATAGGAATATTGATTGAAGGAGTATTGTTCATGAAATTATCCATGTGGACTTAGGTTATCGGAAGATTTCGCCCAGATGGGTTTCAAGACAGCGGACAGAAGTTCATAGCTGCAGCAAGTAAATGTTTCACAGAGCCTTTTGGATAATTACAGACGAAGCGGTGGAGGTGGTGTTGAGAATCCTTTGGCTGAAATGGGAGCTGGTGAAACGTATGGGAAATTGTAAAAAAAATTCTCCATCATTTGAGAAATGGTGATGAGACGTGGGTGCACCAAGCAACGCCAGAAATAAAACGGGATTCCATGACCTGGAGTAAGCATAAGTCACACACACACACACACACACACACACACACACACAGAGAGAGAGAGAGAGAGAGAGAGAGAGAGAGTTCAAACTGCAGCATTCGCCAAGAAAACCTGTGGTTGCGGTGCTCTCGGATGCTAACATTGTCCTTCTGTTAGACATTTTACCTCATGGACAATGTATTTCTGCTGCTCATTACTCTGAAACACTTAGCCGATTGAGAGGAGCTGTGCCCCACAAGAGACCGAGACTTGTTAGTAAGAATGTCAGCTTGACATCGCAACACCCCACAAAACTAAATTAACAAGAGCTTGGCTCCATCGCTATGGATGGGACATTTTACATCGACTCCGTAGTCCCCACACGGTTCCAACAGATTATCACCGTTTGGGCCCCTGAAACGCCATCATGAAGGCCAAAAATGATGACAACCTCACTGAAGAAATGCGAGATTAGTTCTCGTCGCTTGACATTAATTTCTTCAGGGAGGGTATCTATTCCCCGGTTCAGCCCTGGCAAAAGTGTAGCCATCACAAGAAGACTACATCAAAAATTACTCAACAAGTGACAGTAACTTTCGTGTGAGTTTCAGTTAGATCCAAATAGAAATAAAGTTCATTTTATGTCAAATTTCTTATTGCTTTCCAGTCAGCCCTCGCAGTAGTTCTTGTTACAGAAGCCGAAATCGTGACAACACTAATAAAGATGATAAAATAATGAAAAAAAAAAAAAAAAACGATGGTAATGAAGAGTCAAATATTTTGAAAATTAAACTCTCTAACATTTTAATCAGTTTTCGATTTATTTTTATCCATCTTACGTGGTTGTTTATTTTGATGTATTGATTTAGCTATTAGTTAACAGTCTACACATAATAATAATAGAGATTATTTATACAGCGCTTATCCCTGCAATCACAAGCTCTAAGCGCTTTATAATCCATTACATAATAAAAACATTTTACAAATTTATGAAGATGATGATGCTTATGGTAATCGTTTAACAAATTTTTATTAACACCATCGTCACTGTTGATGTCAAAACATTATCATTATCATTATGAGTATTATCATTACACAGTTAATTATGAATGCTATTGTTACTCAGGGTTCTATTAGAGTCATCGGTATCATCACAACAGAAGGCCATTTTAACCTGTAACATACCATAGTGATATTTATCAATTAATATTTGGCGCCTTCTACTTGGGCCTATTGGCCCAGCTAGACCTAGAGTCTATTTGGGCCTATTGATGCACCTCATTCTCTCTGTCCGTGTGTAAGAAAGTTATTGTATCCAGTTACTTAGTTATATAACGTGTCGGGGCGGGGGAGGGGGCGGTGCGTCCCCCAACCCCCCTTATCCCCTCCCCCCAAAAAACTGTGAACAGATACTCCCATGTGCGAGCCAACACAAACTTGTTTCGCCTTTACCACGCGGTGCAACTTTTTTTTATTACCCTATGTTTCTTCATTGCAATACTAGGCCCAAATGGACACTCCGTTGTTAACATTTACCAACCCGTTTTGTTCATCCCATCCATTTAAGGCTCTTTGTCACAGACCTACAACTGGCTCACAGAGATCCAACTTGCATTTATATTATTTAGCTTACACATGTACACTCATATAGATTGCACACATACAACTTACTCGTTTGGCTGAGCGTCTCTGCACTGCCGACATGCTGTCGCTGCCACTGTGGGCCAGGCGGCTAAACTGGAGGCGGTGAATGATAACAGTATAGTTGATGGTCATCATGAGCATGGGAATCCAGTTGAGCACGGCCACTACCACTGTCCAGTATACTCGCTCGGCGGTCTTACCGTTGTCACAGCTCCCATCTGACCTCTCTATCATCTACGGAATGCAAAAGCACAATGCCTGTAGTTTTGTCTACACACGTGAAAGGAGAGTGCTACGATTGCTGCTGCCTCTGCGCGCATAACAGAAGATGGCAGAGGAGACACAGAGTGTAATGTCACTCCTCCCCCCCCTCCCCCCAAGTCTTCATTTAATTTGTCATAAACGATATGAAACTGAACTCTATAGGTGTGTCTAAAACATGTTCAATGGTTTGGTGAATCAAGAATTCATCAGGTCAGTATATTAACTTCTAACCGTCCATGTATATCCTTTAGTTACAAAACGTGTTTTCAAAACGTGTTTTTTTTCCGAAAGGCGAGGTGGGGGGGGGGGGGGGGTATTTTTCCTCCAATAATATGCCATATCCTAAGCGCCTCTGAGCAGAGTTACATTCTAAGTCTATTGAATAAAGGCTACTTACTTTGAAGAACGGTAGCAACCCCTGCATTTTTCAAAGAGATGAAAATTGCATAGTTTCCTCATAGGTGGTGTGGATTTCACTGTGGCTATCAATACTTCCAAGATGGAATTTAGAGAAGGGTAAAGTCTTTAAATGACTTGTTATTCACAAAAAAATCAATGGTTGAGAAAAGAGATCACCACCCGACAAAAAAGGACAAAAACAAAAGAAAAACAAAATCATTACAGAGTGCCGCTAATAGAATGAATTGTTACTTTGTTAGACATTACAAGAGTAGATCATTTCTTAGCTGCATGAAGGATAGTTAAATAACACATAGGACGTTGAAATCACAGAAAACAGCTCCCCTAAATATGAATGCTAAGGTTGTTTCCAGATCTGAAGTATAATCTTATGTCTGGAAGTTGTTGAAGAAAATTCAGATATAAACATAAATGCATTTATTCACGTTACCTAATACACGCTAATCTATTTTTTAAACGTGAAAGTTTTGGACATTTAGCCTGTTTCGTAGCGAGCTTCATTTATTTGCTCGTAAATTTATAGAAATTCCACAAACTGTGTAGCATTGACGGACAGAACTTTTAGACCATCTAAATTGATGTGATAGAATGTGCCCTGGGGCCAAAGTTTGATACCTTGCCGCTACAGGTCAATTGGCCTCTTCAAATGGCCATTTCATAATTAATCCCGGTATGTCTATACTTTTTCGCCTTGGAACCAAATACAAGTCCATCAGGTAAAACCATTCTTTTAAACTATTCATGATCCCATGTCTAGCCAAAATGATTACAGCTGTTTATTATCGCAGTAAATAACGGATATCTATGAAAGCTGACCTATTTATTTTTGAAGTATTTGATGGGCATGAATATTATATTATTATAGACAGGAAGGCATCACTTCCTCGTAAAGTTGGTAAAATTGTTAATCACCCATAAATGGGTTATTTTAAGAGGTGGAGGAGATGGAGGATTGGGGGCAGGGGGGGGGGGCGGGCTGTACATTTCTTAATCGTATGAAGAGTTGACTCTGATTTACTGAAAGGCATCAAGATTTGAATACCCAGTGCTCATACCATAGAGATATTTTAAGTTTTTGAGAGCAACTGTTTATAAAGCCGAGATCAAAGATTTTGAAGTTATTTTACAAAATATGAGGCCTTATAAGTGTGAAAATGTCTGACAGCAATGCTAAAATTTCATTTTCAGTACAATGTGTTAGATCAGACAGACGGGAGATTTGAAGCAGCTTGAGAGACAGATCCCGGGTAACTCACCGGCCAAACATCCGAGCAGAATGTCTCCACGGTGTTGTTCCACTGACGCTCTGTGTACGTATAGTAGAGGAAGGGCGGGATCCCGATGGACATTGCACAGATCCACACAATAATTACCACAATCTTGACTCTCCTCTGGGTCACCCTGGACTTCAAGGGAAAGACAATGGCGAAGAATCTGTCCCCGGCAATAACCATCATGGTAAAGGAGATGGCACACATAGCGCTAACTGGGAATACGGAACAGAAAAGACCAGAGAAAACAAACAATAACTATATACGCAGGCTTTGAATAATAAAGAAAGCCTTAAAGGAAGGGGTAAAAAGTGACACCACAAGATTCCTTTTAACATGCCAGGAGAGAGTTTTAAATTGCAGTATTTTATTTATTTAACTTTCAAAGTGGCAGAGCAACTTCATTGATTCAGTTAGGAAAGTATTATAAGCCTGCTTTGTATAATAATTTCCTTCCTTGACTGATCAAACACAAAATGGTACGTGGAACGAGGGAAATAGTGGGCAGTGATACCTCAAGAATTGGGACTCTAAATCAAGTGAAAATTCGACTGCTATTGTTTCATATGCCTATCTACTGACGGGAGCTGATAGTGAAATTTTGAGAAGATATTCCCCGTTTGAATTTTGTCTTCCAGATTATCCGGAACAAGTCAGTGATGTGAATTGTAACCCCTTAACAGATTAACACATACATGTTTTACTAGTTTATGGACATGGCATTTGTTTGCTATTACTCTCTGTATCTTGTGAGTTCCAGCACGGAATGGAATTCTTTCATTTTACAATTCTGTCGGCCAGTTTTTGTAGATGAGACATGAGAAAGTCAAATATTTTACTGAAATAAAAACTGATATTTCTAATGTTCCGGTATTTGATTCACAGAGCTTGTCACAACGAGAGAATTTGATGTATAACATATAGCGCAATATATCGGGAACAAGAAATAAGATGTCAAGCACTTACTCTGCACAAAAGCGTTGAACTTGCACAAGAAAGCGCCAAGGGCCCAGCCACTAGTGACGTTGGTTATGACGGAGATCCACATAGGAAAACAGGCCACCACCAGGTCTGCAATTGCTAGGTTGACGATGTAATAGTTAGTGGTGGTCCTCATCTTCTTGGACAGACTGACAATAATGATGATGAGGACGTTCCCGATGATGGCCAACAGTATCAGGATAGCCACTACCGAGCATTTAACCACCGCTTCCCATTTTGCCATCTGGTGGAGTTGTCCTGGGTAGGTGATCTTGCTGACGTCTACCACAGGAACACGACAACCACTGGACATGGCTGAGGTTGAGTAAGTAGATCTATATGTCGGAAGTGCAGATGATGTAAAGTAGGCGACAGGACTCACTGACGGCACCGATATGACGGGTGGGGGACGTGGAAGGAATTTGCCTTCGGTTGGGTTGAAGGAGATTAAATCTGTGGTAGGGACTGTCTCCCGCAGTGAGACAACAGAGTCATCTATGGCATAGTCTGCATCCTTAGGTAGCAAGGGATTCATCTGGATTGCGTGATAAAGAGGTAAAATGAATTAGTTGATAAGAATTGGAATTAAAGAAAAAATAAAAGTTTTAACTCCAAAGTGATGTATGAGGAATGGTATTTTTTTCATAAGCTAACAATGAAATACCAAGCTGCTGCTGTGAGATCAACGATTGTCATGCCGCGCGCAGCCATCAGGACTAATACGAACTTAATTCGTCATGAAGTCTACAAACTGACTGCAGATTTGAATTCAGCAACTCTTTTTCTTCTCAAATATAACTTTTTTTATTAGGAAGAAGGGTTTTATTGTAGATCTATAAATAGTATCTAACAAATAAAAAGCGTTCTATCAATCAGTTTACAGAAACACTGATCATTAAATACATTACTTTATAGGTAATTTATTCGAGTTATCAAATATGTATATGATTTGTTTTGCAACAAAGGCACAATATTCCAACAACTAAGACGATACGCTTTTTGTTCTTAAATTGAAAAATATATAATAGGAAAAACAGAGTGCTATGATCTTGTGTCACGAGAGGACTAATACGAAGCCTGCAACTGCCAAAACAAAACAGCAGTTAACCCTAGAAATGCCAGAAAATAGTGCTAATGTTTTAAAATTTATGTTGGGTAACGTAACTCGGGTATTTCATTCTTGAACCATATTACAAAAGAGCAACAACAACAACAACAACAAAAGAATAAACTAACAAATTGATAACTTAGGCCTAATTAGTAATATGAATAAAACGAGTAACGTAGAACTGTATTGTACTGCTAAATTAATGGTACTTCAACTGGCAAAGTTTGATGACCAAAGCTTTGAACAGATCATTCACCAGGCGCTTGTACGATTAAGTCATTCAATGTTGAAGACAATTATTAAGTGTCACCGAGTGGTAATGTTGTTATCTCATAACAAAGAACTATAGCCAATGTCCATATCCTCCCCTTTCTTTTCATCACATTTTATTTGATGTATATAAAACAGAACGTGAAAGTACATCTGTGCACATTAAATCAAATAAGTGAATAAACAAATAAATAATAAATAAATAAATAAATAAATAAATAATAAGAAATAGATACAAAAATATTTAAAAAACAAACAAACAAACAAACAAACAAACAAAGAAAAACAAAAACAAAAAAAAAAAAAAAACGTGAGTTATACTCGGCGTCATTTTGAGAGCTTTAAAATGAAATAATAATGGCAACTTTGTAATGATAGCAATAAGAATGATTAAAGGGTAAAAACATTTGTTCCCCGATGCACTCATAAAACACAATAAACATGGTCTGTCTCAGGTGCTTTACATTTCTTAATGTCCTGCTAGTGCATTTGGTCATCTGATTAAGGAGTCCAAAGAAAACGATTGTTTTTCATTAGCGAAAAAATCTTTTACCTTGAACGTCAAAAAACGCAAGATGTAAAAATAAAAGGAGCTATGACGGTGTGAAGCCAAAGTCTCAGACTTTAATTGATGATAAAAAAAAAAAAATCTGGCATTTAAATGGTCTGATTTCCAGAGCATGTGGAAACAATACAGCAGCTTTCCCCGGCTTTTTTACTAATATGTTTCAGAAATGGTTTTCGCTTTGTCTTCGTCTTCTAGCTTCTTTAGTCAAGATATGGTTCTGATTTTATGCCAAAGTTGTTACGATCGATGCCACAACGCAGCCTACGGAGTTTCCAACTATTTATAGAATTTAAATTGCAAATTTTGACAGGAGATCGACCATTGCGCATACTTTACTATTTTGGATCTGTCAGTGACTTTTTTTTTTTTACCAGGACATGAAAATTAGGTGTTTTTTTTTTTTTTCTTGGAGAAAAGGCGACTTTTTAAAATTATAAGATAAGGGGAATAAAAATACCGTTATTTGTATCACCTTTACTGTGTCTATGGAATGCCCGAGCCGTGTTTTCGTTCTTTTGTCCTGGAAACCATAGGTACCCTCTACAATTACACCAGAATCCCATTTGAGAATGACCAGGGTTCTATGAATCCTGATTGTAACAGCTGGACGTTCTCATCGTATAGAAGATAGAGGTAGGTTACTAATATAAGTCCCCGTCTCTTGCTAGGACATATCAAACATAAACTTAAATACGCAATATAACTTCACTGTGTAATCAGAACGTCAGTACTGAATACCTCATGACAGTGGTTAAAACCACACTGATTTCACCAGTGTGTTATTTTATAAACTTCAGTTGACTGTGGGGCACATAAAATCGGTTCTTAATGGGAGATCGTTGTGTTCAGTTCTATTGCTTCCCTTTACCAGACGAACAAGACGGAAACAAACAAACAAACAAACAAACAAACAAACAAAAAAAAAACCAAACAAACAAAAAACATATTTTCACGCCCTTTGCTTGAAACATACTCCATGAAAAAATATATGATGTAAAGAGAATGTGTTCTTCTTATTGTTATGGTTTTATCAAACCTTTTGGCAATCAGTCTTTCGAATGATAAGAAATAAAGTGTTTTTTTTTTTCCTCTTTACACTACCTACTCAACGCTTCTTCTGTCGGGCAAAGGGAAGTAATAGGGCTGGTCAAAATAATCTCCCCTTGCATGATTCCCTCGTTTGAAAGGGGCAGATAATCTGCCATTCTTTGGCAATGAACATGTTAAGAAAATTTAATTGAAAACGATTACAAAGAAAAAAAAAAAATACTGATTAGTGACATGGGTTGTCCATGAGCCGAATAAAAACCAAAGACATCAACAATAATAAGCTCCCCCCCCTCCTCCCCTCCCCCTAAAAAAAAAGAGAAATTGTCAGAATTAAGATATCGTTTGCATTACTCGTGACCTTTCATGACCTAGTCTAATCTAATTCATATTTTTTTTTGGAACGTATATCTATAATCGGATAAAAGTAAGCATTACAATTTTAAAATCCCGCAGACAGACAATAAATTCATAATACCGAGGCTCTGCATTCTTATCCAGTCCATAAAATGAATCGACATGTTAAAACCTGAACGGTATCAGGCTACATTTGTCAGGAAGCACAGCATTTAATTTTCAAAGAGGGTTCAATAATACAAGTATTTACACTTATCATACAATCCTGTGTTTGTCTTGCTTTGGTTGGGAAAACTTGAAGACTATTCAGTTATGCTAATTCCATTACATCCTGTTTTCATGGTCAGAGCTGGAAATTATTCGTGGCATGCTCCTAGATCAATGATATAAAAATAAATTGACGTTTTTAAAAAAAAAAAAAATTATGGGATCATAGATCAAATTTCATTGACAAAACCCAAATGTTTGCACAAATGATGGCATTGTTTGACCACACGCTCAATGAAGGACCGCACAATAGGCCGTGATCTGTCAACTCACTATAAAATCTATAAGTCGACTGATCGGTCAATCACGTTATCAACTGGTTGATTGGTCAATCCGTGCATGTCATGTAGTCAGTTAATCAATCAAAGATTCAGTCAACAAATCCTCAGTATTAATCCATATTTAAGTCAAATTAATGAAAACTTCCATAAATCGATTGATCAGTTAGACGATCAATCAATTAACCAATCAACCGAACAATCAAACTGTAGTAACCATGACCAACAACAACAACAACAACAACAAAAAAAAAAAAAAACAATTTCATAGCAGTTTTACAGTACTTGCATTCGCATTCTGTCTTATTTGGACAAAGCAGACAATGTGTGCGCTATCTATTTTTGTCAGTGCAGTCTAACTCTTAAACCTAATGATAGAAAGAAACTGCTTCATGTTTCATTATGGTTATAGTAAAATTGTTTCAAAATGAATGTATGTATTTGGTCTGTGGCCCAAACTCTGAAACGATGATTCAAGGTCCGATGAAAATTATAATAATGATGATGACTCAACTGAAATAGTGCTTATTTAGGAAAACATAATTATCTATCCTAATTATTTAAATTTTCATCAAAATGAATGTCTAATTAAAAAAAAAAAAAAAAAAAAACAGGAATCTCAGAATTACGTCATGGGTGAAACTATAAATATATGTAACAGTGTTTATTTATTACATGTAACTTGATAATGATGACATTCCTGTTCGATTCTGTTACCTCTGAGATCTCGATAGCAATCCATTCTGTCCTTTGACATCATGCACAATCTTGCCGATGCAGAATGATATAACCGAGCACTCACTGTATAACAGTTGCAGAAATAGAATGGATCACCTACAATGACTGAGTACTGAGATTACCTCGCAACAAACTCTGAACAATTCATCTCTCCACTGCAGGACAATCCTGGGCGGCACGACAAACTACTTTAAGACTGAATGTGGTAGGGGGTGATAAAGTTCTGTTGGTTATAATCTGAGTCTATTTCTTTTTTTAGGTCGTTCTTACTTTCAGCTCAATTAAATCCATTTGTTGATTGATGGAATGGATATATTTACGTTCATTTTAATAACCTCTACTGCTTAAGCATACATTGACATTCCGTATCATTTAGTTGGAATTTAAAAATAGATTACTCGATGTTGTCAATTTTTATTTGTCCAGTCTCACGACTGTCTTTAACGCAAACCAGGGAAAACTATTGAAAGCACTAATAAATACAGCGACTCAAAAGTTCAGTGTGAAATATTAAAGCAGATATCATGTTCCTTTTTGGCCAGAGGCTGCAGTGTCCCAAGACCATAGAGATTTGGGTTCCGCCCATGCTCGTTCAGTGAGTAAAACACCGGAGCGGCTATAAGTCTGGGGTCCTTCAGAGGAATGTGGTTGCCGTTTTGTGGCTTTTGGAGTAGATGGGAGGGTCTGTACCTGGCTCTGGTCAGTCGGTATCTCACAGGGGGGAGGCCAATTATTCCCTGTTAATGGCAGCCGGTTGTGGTCTGGGATGGTCATAACAACAGGGATTATGCCCCACTGCAAGTTTATCTTGCTTTTCAATGACCGGCACTGATGTCTCGAGGTATTGACAGTTTATCACCTAAATAACTCAGCCCATATCTGACTCCATAAAATGCACCCTTTTCTTTTGAAGTTGTGGAGATGGTGTGGTATCAACTGCATTTTATCACTGATGTTGCACAGAGCTGGTCTGAATCTCCCCGTGACAAAGAGTCAGTTTGCTTTATATCCAGTGCTGTTTCCTATATTTTTCATCGCCTGTAATATAATGTTGTCATTATGGCTCTGTAATATGGACGATGAACGCTGCTCGCTGCAATATCATCTTGCCACTTTTATTGTATAAAGTAACATACCGAGCAGAGTTCACCATAAGAACCACAAAGAGGTTAAAAGGTTAAAAAGCAATCGGTCTACAGCTCGTTATAATAAGTTATGAAGAAACGACTTTCATTCTTAATTTGAGATCTAATGAATCTGTTCATTAAGGGAAGAAATGACAGCTTTTATCGTGCATTTATTTCTCTGAAAGAATGGTTCCTGAAAAAGATGCATTCTGATTTACCGTGAGTGTATGAAAAATTATATGGAAAAGACTGTTCTACTGCAAAAGTTATCTCTCTATATGTCTTACACAGATGTTGCCAGATATTGACAATATTTGGAAATCTCGAGCATTGTATGCCGTATCTGTCTTTATAAAATGCACATCATTGACTTAAAGTTCTGGAGACGTTGGGGTATAACAGACCAACAGCAGTTCAGTACTAACAATGCACAAGCTGGCCTTGTAAGGGAATCAAGGGAACGTAGCACACCCACGTTAATTAGCCAGATGTCTGTGAAGTGCCACAGAAATCAATTTTTTTACCAGGACATGAAAATTAGGTGGGTTTTTTTTTTTTTCTCTTGGAGAAAAGGCGACTTTTTAAAATTATAAGATAAGGGGAATAAAAATACCGTTATTTGTATCACCTTTACTGT
>JBCAUA010831185.1:0-14168 GCA_038406235.1 Peronia verruculata
TCCCATCGTGGGCGCTTTACAGACTAGATCTATGGGGCTAGCCAGCCTACCACGCTGATTCACGGAGTGGTGGGTTATGGGATCTTCTGCGCATGCGCGACCCAGGTGCAAAATAGTTTGATGGCATTGTTCACCCGAAACTCGGGTGCGGAATAACACTTTGAATAATAAATAAAGTGTTATTTTTATATGAATGGCAGTATCAAAAATAGCTATAATTAGGCATTTTTTCAAAATCACATGACCTAGGAAACATCGCTCACATGTGGCTTTGTTTATGTAATGTGACAGGTCTGAGAGCTCATCATTCGTGCAGATTTGTCTGCCATGCGCAGAACAAGTAAACAAAGCCACGTGAGCGATGTTCACTAGGTCATGTGATTTTGAAAAAAATACCTAATTGCAGAGCCTCTTAGTTCTTTCAGAAATGAAACAAATTGCAACAGGCCGATGGATCTGCACCAAATAAAAGGTTTAGTTTAAATAATAAAGTTAAGTGGAGAAAGCTTTTTCAAAGCATTCTTAAATATTTCAGCCTTTGTTTTTATCCCACATTCTGTGATAGTCACCTTGGTGGAAACCATTATGACTGTCAGCATTGTATTCCTGGCCAAAAACTAACTTTACGGAAGTGTCAACTGCAACAGAGTGACTCGGTCTCTTTTGACGCACGGTCAGTCGCAACCGAGTCAGTTTAATTAAAATAATTTGCAGAGTTAATAAAATTTTGGTGGACAAACAACCACTGCTTTGTCATAAGGTCTATGCACATATATTGCAAGCTGTTGGCTGAGACACGCTTAAAGCGTTCGTCAGCTAGAGCACACACTCATAATTTCATATCCACCTGTCTGATAATTTTGTAGTAAGGTGTATGCATTGAATTTTGTATTTATTTTTTTTTTTTTATTCATTTATTTATTTAAATTTATTAAATGTACATCTAGATCTATTTATCCTAAATTTTGGATTAGCAAAAATTGACCATAGAGCCGGAAGACTATTACTAGATCTGTATTGTGTGCAACAATATCATATTCTAAATTCTCTCTCTCTGCCCATCCTTCTCTTTCTTCCCTCACTTTCTCTCTCCCACTCCCTAAACTGTCTCGTTTCCATTCCACTCTCTTTCTTTGCATCCATGTCTCTCTCTCTCGCTTTTCTCTGTCTCCCTTCTTGTCTTTTCCCTCATATATCCTGTTTCTTAAATCGACCAAATAAGATTAGATCTACAGTTTACAGAGATGTACTAAGGTTGAACGGGATGGTAATGACTTCACTCAGTGGGAATTGACGTTGATAGCGTCACTCGGTCACAAGTGACGTCTAGTTCTAGTTCATATATCAAGGATGACTGCGCCACTCGGTCGCAGCTGACACAGTATTAAGACTGTGTCATTCGGTCGCAATAAACATCATAACAAAAGTGACCGCGTCACTCGGTCGCAGTTGACACTACCCAACTTTACGGTCTTCTTGGCTCAATCCATTTGGTGTGTAGATCTAGACTCCACCTGCACATTTGACAGCCATCCTCTACTTTCCCACATTAGCAGTCAGAGGTATCAATAATAACTCAAGTTGTTGCAAGAAGAAATAAAATTGTATATTTAGTTGGGGTCTTTTTGCTGCATCATCAGCATCGGTTATTTCATATTTTTGTCAGAAGATTATTGGTATTAGGCATCTAATCAGTGGTCAGAACATCCAGTAGAACGAAGATAAAAGGGAGGTTGGTGGCACTCCTGTCTAGGAGTAGTCCCAGTCTGTCTCCATTGTGCAAATCATAACCCAGAAGTAAAAATATTTAGGAACATGATTATTTAATTTGAGTCTTTAGAACGTACTCTAGCCCTGACCCCAACGCTACAAACACTGATGTGTTGTCGGTACTTGATTGTAGGGTTAGGGTCAAGGCTAGGGTATGTTTTGGAAGACTTAAAATTAGCAATTATAATCATACTTCTGTATTATTGGAAGATAGTAATCGATATACATGTATACATTTTCTCATTGGAGTTATGACTTCTGTTGTAGAGATAGGCGGGAATCACACTTAGACAGGACTGCCAGGTTGGCAGTTAGCTGGTCTGGATGGGTGGTCTATTCTCTCATAATGAGAGACTAATTATTGGACATATCTCATGCTATGGGTGACAGTGAAACAACTGAACTAAACCTATCAGAAAATTTAGGAAGTTTGCTAAAATAAGGTAGGTTCCAAAATGTGCTCTTCCAGTCAGGAGATGATAAATGATATAGATCAAGAGAGAAAAATTATGCACAGTCAAATTTCGCTGTTGCAAGTCTTACTACATGTAATTTGTAAAATGATTAGTTGATTGATCAGTTCAGCTTCATGACATCTATAAGCTTGTGTTCAGCATTCATTTTTACACAAGCAATGACTTTTACATTGAACCCATTTGAAAGTCTTGTGCTTGCTCAATGTTATTGGTGCATATATAGCTCTATTGATGTGAAGCGAGGAAGTAGGATTAGTATTCCAAATTCATTAGGAGTTTGACAAACACTGCTAATGCAGTTGCTTTATTAATATGTGCTCATAGTGTCATCAGTACTCGGAACATGTCCCTTATAAATATGAAAAGACAAAAGCTGGTGTCAGCTGTTTGCACTCTAGATACTTAACGCAAGTGAATTTGCATCATATGGAAGGACATTCAGAGGTGTGCACAAAATTGCTGTTTACAAGTTGTTACTCAAATAGGTATCCTTTATGTTCCTGGCACATTCAGGGAGAAAAACAAAATTGCTTAGCAGTCAGTGAAATTAACACTTTTGTTCTTCTATAAGGACGTGGAAAAGTAAATGTTAGGTCAAGATTATTGCTCAGTCAGGGTCAGAATATGAGGGCATTAGCACAAAGACACAAGAAAGATCAAGCTCTAGACTCAAGAAAAATCTGATTTGTTGTTGATTTCAGTTTTACTATGCCTTTTAAAGTAAAAAAAATATATATATATATATTTTTTTTTTTCTTTACTTCCAATTAAATTTGTGAGAGATTCGTATTGTCTGAGTTTACACAAAACAGATTCTGTTATAATTGATCACGAAGCAGATTCCCTTACAAAAATGTCAAGAATCTAATACATCAGGTATCAAATTTGTTTTTGTTCAAGAAAAGAAAGTGAATGAAAATAGTCATTGTGCTTCGACAGGTGGGATGACTTTTCATGTGGTTTATAAATGTGCTGCAATTTATGTTTCAGGTTGATATGTATCACTGTAGTGCACGATGTTGTGAAAACAGAAAGGCAAGTCTTGAGGATGTACAGAAGTGCATTGATGATTGCTCAAAAGATGTCAACAGAGCTCAGGCATATCTTCAAAATGAAATTGAAAATTTTCAGGTAATTTGGATGATAAGATAACCTTTCAAAACATGTTACTTCTCCCCCAGTTTTAAATATAGAATGTTTTTCTGATGTTGTGTTTGCTTTTTGGTTGTACATGTTCACATTATAAGACCAGGAAGAGCTCATCATCAGTTTGCTGTTATTGTTGTGAATGGATGTCAGAAAACCATTCGTTACATGTAAGTGGTTCTCCATGTTATAGAAAAAGACCTAGAAACAACCTGATCCGTTGTGCAAAGAAAAATTAGATTCCCTGATTCCAACCTTAAACTACTTGCACACTGTATCCTATTTTATGATATAGCGCGAGCGATCCTTCATTTAAAGGGTTAGTGCAACATCAATTCGCTGTGTCAAGTTGCTTTGTGTTTTTGCCTCAGATGAAATATTACAGTTATTGTAAACCCACTGACATACAAATTAGAAGCCAGTGGCTTCTTAAATTTAAGATTTTAACAATTAAAGAGACGTGATCGCTCGGGCCGCTCTGGCTTTCCGTAAATGACCATGAACCGGGCGTGACGTCATACCTTGCCAGAATGCACACTATGACTATACAGTATGTAAACAATGCTGTATTGTGTGGCTAATGAATTGTCGGTTGCAGGATAGTCAGGCGTTTGTAGGGCTCCTCGTTACGCTGATATTTCTCAAGTGTCACTTGAATTTGGGGTTTATCGCCCCAGTTTGAAAACACCGCTTTAATAAATATCCGCAGCACAATAGACACTCCGTCGCAAGGTAATGGAAACCTTACCTAAAGGCCTGTTTACATGGTTCCGTTATTTGTAAGAGAGATGGAATTGACCATTTCATGCTTCCATCCCATCGTTTCAGTTCTCTGCCCAAAACCTCGATCTGGTCACACGGTTCCATTTGTGCAATTGGAACCTATTCACTTCAGTTTATTTTTTATTTTTTATTTATTTTTTTTGTTTTTGTTTTATTACTATTGCTTATGTTGCTGTTGTTTTTCATTGTACGAGGCCATCACAGATTACATTTTTACCTCAATGATTTTGTAATGATGAGCGTCTATTTGGATTCTCGTTCCTTCTTATATGGGCAAGTATAAAAATGCAAAAGAAGCCTTTTAATATTTAGACGTTTTGAAGTCATAGTCAAAGATGTAGATCTAGATATTTCCCAAAAATAATAAATATTTACATTTTAAAAAAAATTCGTCGAATGCACAAAAGTAGTAATATTAATAATAATTTTAAAAAAAAAAATACATAGCCCATTACGATAGTGACACGACTCAAGTCGCTTGTTCACTTGGCCACACAGAACTATAACTTGTTGGTGGAAAGTAATAAACTCTTCACCAGGTCTGCAATCCAAAACGACACTGACCGTCAATAATCATGTTTTCTGTATTTTCTTCCATACTTTTTCTCATTGATGATCCAAATTTAAGTTAAATAAATAGTTCAATAGTTTTAGGATACTGTGGGAACTTTACAAAATATCAGATCGCTCATGGAAAAGGTTGGCTAGATGTAGATCTAGATCTGTAAAAATCAATGCGAAATACACATAGTTGAGAGTAGGATCTTCGATTGGGGATAATAATTAATCTCATTTCCTTTCATCTGTGTTAGATCTAGATTTATTGTACACTGATATGAAAAAGATCCAGATAACTTGACGAGGAAAAATCTAGATCTAGATCTGATTCATAGCCACTGAGATCTAGGGTCGTAGGCCAATCTCGCTCTATCGCCAATGTAGATCCAGTCTAGATCTCTAGATCTAGATCCAGCTAGATGCGACACTCACAACTTTCGATTGCTGTAAATAATATTATTGATTATTTGTGGTAGGATGGAGACTTTGAGTCTTCAAGGTTCTCCTTGAAACCGGTCAAGAAATCTTTCTTCTCCAGCGTTCGTCGAGCCAGTCTAATGCGTTGTTGAGTATTGTGTATTGTGTACCAAATTTCATATAGGACAATCCGGATCCATTCAGCAGTTTTCGAGTCCATTTGAGGGTTTTGTTGCTGATGTATAGTATAGATATAATAACATTAAAAAACAAAAAACAAAAAAAAACTGCTGAATTGATCAATCTGAAATTTGCCACACAATATTGTTGCATATGGATCTGTGTTTCTATGTACATAAAACCGATAAAAAAGCTTATTAACTTTGACGTTATTTTACAAATGCGATAATAATTGACTAATAAACTCGGGAGGGTGCTTGATCTGAATTGTACGTTCGGCAGTATGACGCGTTCAAAACACGTGTTGTTTGAGTAACATTGAGTTTGATCAACCAAAACATCAACATCAAGATGCACCTGCTTTGCCATACGCTTTTAAGTCACAGGACCATATTTTTACAAAATCTCCCACGGAATCCGTGGGTTTTCCTCTAATCTCTTTAAAAAAAAAAAAAAAATGTTTTCATATTTTAATTCAGGAAAAGATAATCTGTAGCAGAGGAGAATGTTAATGGACGTTTTAATCAAGAGTCTAAAAAAAAAAAAAAAAGAAATATGGAAGTAATAAACCTTTTTTTTTTATCTCAATTCCCCCCCCCCTCTCCCCCCCCCCTCCAATGCCCTCATCAACCAACCCTCCACCCCGCCAGCCTTTCAACATACATAACTGAATCAGTACTTAGAGTCGACATCGCCGTCTACTTTGTTTTTAGAATCGTCTTTTCTAGCATTTAACACTTCATTGTATTTCAGTTAGTTTTACTTTCAAAGCATAAGATTGCTTGCGTTTGCAAAAGAGACAAACCTGTTTTGTTCGCTGAATGTTTCGTGCTCAAATTAAGTCTCTGAGGCTTTATACCTTTCAATGACCGAAAACTTCGAAGAATGGTCTCGGCTGCTGTGCAGCTTTTTCTACCGTTGCTATAGAATGTTTTTTATTTAATAACAAATATTATGCATGCCACCGAAGATACTGATTTTCATAATTTTAGCCTTTGTTTTGTCGTCAACCATAACCAAAAATCAGATCTTATCGTCGGGATCGACATAGCTTTTGGTCGGGATCGACATAGCTTTTGACATTTGTTGGGCCCAAAATCGTGTTATCGGATATAGATCTAAATGTTATCACTCGTTTATATATTTCTCTCTCTCTCTCTCTCTCTTACTATTGTTGCAGAACTGTTTCCTCTATGCTACTAATATTCTCGACATCTCATTTGCATGAAGAGAGAAATCGGTGTTATTGTTATTGTATATGTTTTGAAGGCACTGAACGATAAGATCTGAAAATCTTTCTAATCAACATTCTCACCATTAGCTTTTGACATTTGTTGGGCCCAAAATCGTGTTATCGGATTAATATTAAAACTCTCTGGAGTATACGAGGGACATCGTTGACGTAAACAGGCTATCCATTACTAGACCCAGGACTAGACGTTGCACGTAGTGTATGGCACAAGTTTTCACTTTTCGGTGTATGAAAATAATATCGACCCTCGAGCTGGTTCATACTGGTCTCCAATACAAATCTGCAACAAGACCCATAAAAGGCTTATGGAATCGAAAACTACTGAATGCATGCATTATTATTAAATTTGGCACACAACATTGTTGCATAAAGGTCTATTTAAGCTTACTATGTTTGACGTTATCTTTCAATGGCGATAATAATTGAATAGTAAAACTCGCGAGAGTGTTTGATCCGAATTGTACGTTCGATAGAATGACGCGTTTAAAACACCAAACACGATTTCTTTGAGTAAAATTCAGTTTAATAATCCAAACTGCTAAAAACCCAGGTGCGCACGCTTGCATTACAATATCGCAGGCAGTATCGGTTTGACCAAGATCTGTGTTTTGAAAAATCTCCTACAGAGGCCGTGGGTCCTATATATTTGTAGTAAAAAGAAAAATACTCTGTTTTTGAAAACGATCACATGGCACAATTTTTTTTTTTTTTTTACCACGGTTCTGGACAGCTGAGATAATTACCACTACAGGAGGTTGAAAAGCTTATAACAACCATAACCATAATACTCTATTTTGTGGCTATCAATTTACTAACTACCCTAGAGATACATAATGAAAAGAATGTTTCTACTGTTCCTTTTTTTTTTTACACTGGAGTGAGAGCAAGTTGGAGATGGTAAGTTGTGTCTTGTTGTTGTTGTTGTTGTTGTTGTAGCTGCCGCTGTTGTTGTAACGGCAAAGCACACTTGGTATTCTGCTAGTTTCTACGCTGGATATGTGTGAGGCATTCTTGGCCCAGCATGCTCTCCAAGTCTTTGGTAAAAATCTGAATCTAAAGAGTAAGCTCTCAACACTTTGTAAGTCTTATGAATTAAGACTGGAAAGAACCAGCCTGGAAGAAAAAAGATAGGGCATCTTGCTACCCAACAAAATTGCATGCATTTTTAAACTAGGTCGGTTAAGATTCAAATTTGACTACATTTATTTGGTCCTTTTTTCCTCTCGCGTTGTTTTGTCTGTCCACACATTTCTCCAATCATCCGTATCTCTGAATGCCAGCATGCCAACAATGAACTATAATACCATGAGTAATTTGAACATAAAGAACAGAACATCTTGTTCTCGCTCCCAAATCTAAGACGACTGTGACAATCTTTGAATCTCCCAACGCTAGACTGGGTTTATTACAGTGGAGAAGACTGAGCTGGCTTCTGTCAGTGAAGTAGGCTGGGGTCGGTAAACCTCTTCCTCTTTTGTTTTAATCATCCATGTTTTCCTTTCTTCCTTCTCATTTTCTTCCTTCATTCTTTCGACTGATTCACCGATTAGCAACAGGCAAATTTCAGAAGAGCTTCTTTAGTCCCCTTTTCCCCTTGTTATCATTGACTGTTTATGTACTTTTTCCCTTCAATAATTTAATCATTTACACTAATATTATCATTATGTAGGGCTTCCCGTAAGCCCTAACCTTATTGGCTCAATTGGGCAGATAAGCCCTCGCCTTAATAGCCTATTGGGCAAATAAGCCTTGACCTTATTTGTCCAAAGTGACAAGAAAAGTTGATCTGTAAAACTTATTTTCCAT
Organism: Peronia verruculata; assembly: GCA_038406235.1. Classification (NCBI taxonomy): domain Eukaryota; kingdom Metazoa; phylum Mollusca; class Gastropoda; order Systellommatophora; family Onchidiidae; genus Peronia; species Peronia verruculata. The sequence continues at coordinate 8,389 of JBCAUA010831185.1, forward strand.
TTTTTTTTTCTTCCAAAGTTAAGTGAAAAGCTTAATTTCTCTTTGTAGCCATACACATTTGTTGTTAGTGTTAGTCATAATAATAATCATTATAGCCATGATTCGATGGTTACATATTATTAAGTCCGAAAAAGGTTGTGAAAGGGAGTACCTAGATGTGATTTGCTTGATTGCAATTTTTACCCAAAGTATGATTCACTTTCAGAACATTTGCAGGTGACACTTCAGTATAATTCTATAAGCAGAAGAAATAACTAGAGGGATGAGACAAACTATTTTCAGGTTAAAGGAGACTTTCCAGAAATATATTTTAGCCTACAGAAATTAGACATTGGATTTTGAGAAAACAAAACAAAAGAAAACAGTTTAGACATTCCTTTGGAGACTATAGTGTTAAATTTACAACAGCCCCCCCCGCCCCAATTCCTATCATACAACTTACAAATGATCCGTGGCAATCAGAAGTTGATTAGATCTACATATAAATCTAATGTTCACGCTGGTGTAGACGTAATCATTATACGTGACTCTGGACTTTGTAGGCCTCTATAAATTTCAAATTTCAAAATCTTAACAATGAATAGTGATGTAAGTTGGTCAGAGAAATTAATACATGTGCAGTTGCGATCAAATCTGTGTTCTTTCATGAAGCTCTGAAAAGTATGCTAGCAGCAATTTAAAAATAAAAGCATGTTGGGAAGTTTTCAACTTCTCATACATTCATGTTTGACATGATTTAGATCGAGCTGTAGACATTGCACTGAATTGCCTAAATAAAGGGAAAAACGTGAGATCGAACTTAGATCTATGGAACAGTCCTGTCTTAGACTTTGTGCGGATTTCTCAGGTGGGGGCTTTCATTCAATTCTGTGTTAGAACTATGGAGACTATGACAGTTTTGTCTAGGAATGGTGACAAGCTCGATGCACATGCGCGATAGGTTCGGCCAGGCATGAGTCCACGAACGGACGGTTTTCGTGCATGCAATTCGACTTCGTGAGATAAAAAAAAAGGGTATCTAAAACTTACTGGCCAAATAGGGCAAATGAACACTTCGTTTTTATATTATTCGCTTTCTTCCATTCTGATCCCTGACCTGGAGCGCCTACGTTCTGGTCAATTGATGGTCCATCCAGAATTTGCACAGTCGCGCCGGATCTATGTGTCTCTTTTGACATCTGAATTGTCTTGAAAATGGCTATTTGATAAAACTGAAGATAGAAATAATAGCACAACAGACACATGGCGACGCGTTACTCTCTTTAGCCAATTATGTTGCAGAAAACGGAAGTTTGCTAATGCGTTTTCACTAAGACTGACCAGCTATTATATTCATCGTCTGCCAAATGCAAAGTTCTTTGAAGCCTTTCTATTGTATTCAGATCAGCTACCTCTGGTACTTGTTGCTGTCCACTATGATGTTTTCATGCGTTGATGTGGATGCAACAGATGATTCCCAGGTAGCACTACAACAAATAACTGATCAGCTATCTGATTTGCGTGGCATTGTCACAGACCTAGGCAGACAAGTCATGCTGCAGCAATTTTTTGTGGAGGAGAGGTTTGTATATTCTGAAATAACGATGATTCCACTCTGCCCTGCTTAATTACAATCAACTAGTGTCTATTGTTTCTCATTTTGGGAAATAAAAATAAAAATATTAAAAAAAAAAAAAAAAGTGTACAGTAGGCTATATAAACTGAAGAGGGAGAAGGAGGCAGGTAGAGGAAAAGGAAGAGACAGGAACAGGGAGGGAGGGAGAGAGACGACTAAAGGTCTAGTTCAGGAAGTCTATGTTCAGGTCTAGTGCAGGAAATCCATCAAAAACCCTATCTTAAGGCAATGTATAATAAACAGAATTTGACGTAAAATTGCATTTTTACTCACTCATAGCTCATTATAGTCTCCGGTAGTTAGTCAATTGGCTTTTCACGGCTGGTGACCATTATAGGTATACATTCGATGATTATAATCTTTCCCTATAATAAAAAATCTCTTTTTTTATATTAACTCCTTATTACCGGCAAATATCAGTAAAGCACAGAAACTAATCAAAAATAACTTCGATAGATCATGGATAAGAACAAAATGAGATCCTCATAATTTACTTCTAAGCAAAGACGGCTCTTGAAAGAGCAGTTACAATTATTCATGAGCATTTGCAGTACATAAACTTGTTCTTCAATTCTTTGGAGGCTAAATGTTAATTCATTCACTTTATATCAGTTTAAATCATTACCGATCTGTCAGAGAAGCCTCTGCTCGAGATCATTAAATTCATATGCGGTACTTTGCCACATAATATAGGATAGATAATTGCCGTTTTCTCTTCTCATTAGAATTCGTACTGATGGAGATTCAGGCGTTAAGGTAATGAGAGGATTGAGGAAAGGTCTGAAAAATTACGATTCAAACAGCCATGTGGGCAATTCTTTCAATGCTATTCATGACCATTCCAACTATGACAGAACTATTGGTGAGTATAACATATTCCGCTATTACAAATACCTCTATTCTAGAACGTTTTCAATCCACAGAGAGAAAAATGGACGTATACTAAAATTCATTCACAATAGAATATTATGTTTGAATCACTATCAACAATATAAGAAATAGGGAAAAAAAAATGAGAAGTTGAATTTTGACAAAAATTTTGAGAAAGAAGCATACTTAAAAACTTTCTGCCACGATCGCATCTAAGAAGGCTGTTCTCGTTTGAATGTATCTATAACAAGGCAAGAAGAGTGTTTCTGTCAAATTGAAGGAGGCTGCATGCTGTTGGACGGGCTCAGTTTAGATTTGTAATTTTATTTGTCGAAAGTGTTGCTTTTTTCTCTGCTTCACTACAAAATAATAATAATAACAATAATAATAATAATAATAATAATAAATGATGGGTTAAAATGATTATTTTTTGCAAACTTCGGCAAAGCATTCAATGAAGAACCACTGGTCATCATCTGACATTTTGCTCTTTTTGTCCATTAATAATTTAGGCATGGGCGAAATTAGTGTAGTAATGAATGGCGTTGACTTCAGGACAAGACATAATGACTACAAATTAGTCATGCCGTCTACAGTCTCCACTGACTACCATGCGATAGAACCAATACCATTTCCGGAGGTCCCACCCGAAGTGCTCCAGAAGACCTCAGTAGAAGTGAGTCATTACTGTTCTCGGTCTTTGATATATTGTTTTTTAATTGTTGCGTTATTTCCCTTGACCGACAGTTGTAGTTGTTAATGACACGCTTTTGTGAATTGATGACGGTCATGATGACAGTAATTAAGTGCTCTCCTAAGATGATTTAATATCTATCAATAACCCGGTCCTCTTACATTTACAAGCATACTATATGATAAGCATGGTTATTTGTATTTCATTCACAAGCTAGGCATACAATCAGCATGGTTAATATAACATACATCTTTATTGCCCTGACGGAGAGCCAAGCGGGCACGAAAATTTGGCAGATTTTATTATCACAGTCAAATTGTTTATAGATTTCTATGTTATTTATTTTTCTCGAATTGTTTTGCAAGTTGCCGGTCTGATAGTTCTGTTGTATTTTTATAAAATAACATACATCTTTATGATTGAGTTAGAATTAGGGCTGAGAGATAAAAGTAGCTAGCCATGATAGAGTTGGATTATTTTTGGTTCCATTTTACCGGTTATGTCACTGACCATCATTAGCTTTCAATCTGTTTATACTACAGGAAGAAATTGTCGAAATGCGTGAATGGTTTAAGGCTTTCAAGAATCAGGACCCATCATTCAGAAACTATACAAAATATTTTAAACCCGTATTGTGCTACCTCGAAGGTGCTTGGACACTGGATGAAAACTTAGAGGAGCCTTTTCAAAGTGACCGGCATCACATAGATGCAGGTTCATGGTTTGAGCTACAAGAGAAGGTATGTAAATTTCAAATCTTTCAATATACTGAGATAAGATCACGAATAAAGATGCAGTATGCCTAGTTTTATTATCGTATCCTCATTCTAGACGTGTAATTTCAAGCAATTCAATTTTAATCTAGGTATATCTGTCTTCACTGGATAGCAGTCGCTGCATTGGCATGTTCAACGCAAAAAGCAGCATTTTTTTTTTTTTTTTTGTTTCTGTCGAGTCAATTAAGTCAATTTTAAAATGTAAGAAAAAGGTGACGTGACGTGGGATTTTGATATCATATTTTGTTTTTCAAAGGCACTTCAATTTTTACAAACGCCCCTGAGAAAAAACAGTAAGATCCTCAGTTTGAATATTGGCATGCGGTTAAGAAAATCGAATTCAGTGAAATAAATAAAATAAAAAAGTAAAATAAAATAAAATAAAATAAAATTCAACAGAATGAAATTTATTAAAATTCAATAAATAAATGCAATAAAATAAAATAGAAGCAATAAAATAAACTATAATAAATAAAATTAAAAAACAAAATAAAGCATGCATGTCAAGTTAGTTTGTCAAGTCTGAGCACTTAATTCTGGTTCAGCTGACGCTGCGGTGTTGGAAGTCAATTCCTCAGTTTAATGAATTCAACAAGTCGCATAACATGACGGATAGCTTTAAATAAGTAAGTAAATCTGAACGTCCACTTTTCAGGTGCGTTTTGCCTCCTATACTGGAGCCAAAAGCCGTCTGGAGAATTTAGCTTATCTGCCAACTACCATCATGTCTGTTAGTGAAACCACCGGTAGGTTTAATCATCACCTTGTCCAGCAACATTGATAGTGGCATTATGCTTGCCTCATTGACTGCTCAAAATCATTAGTCTTATCTTCTGCTTCTGCTAATAGAAGGATGTTGGTGCTACATGTACCTTAGCATGCTTGAGATCTCGTCCATCACATACCTCCAATGTATATATATATTGCATCTGATATTGATTCCAGTTCATATCAAGTGTGAATTCTTTTCTTCTGGTTGAATTTTACCACACCTCACTTCACCAACTATCTGCCCCCAACACACATAGCCTACATGAACCAATTTCCCCAGATTTGCTTTATTCATTTCCTTGTCTTTCATTTTCATGTCCTTTGGACATTACCAACTACCGACCTTTATGATTATGCTTAAGTTATCTGTCTCGCATCCTCAATTAATTATTTGCCTAGCCCTACCTGAATCCGTAAAGAGTTGGAAACATATTATATCTTTCCCAGGTGCACCGATTTATGCTCAGTGGAACTACCGTATTCTGTGCATGCCAGTCAACAGAGACATACCGCTTTCCATTTTACAGCAGGTAACTCGCCCTCCGATCTCCTTTCCCCTCCTTCCGTGTCATCATTATTATATAACAATAATGAAGTCGTGTAGCTATCTCTGAACGTATGTGGCACGACTGTTCAGTATTTGATTACTATGGTAATTAGCATAGCCATTTATGAAAATCATTAACAAAGAAAATCGGTGGAAATTACAAATAAAGACAAATCGCCCCCCCCCCCCACCCAACCCCCTTTTCCCCACCTTCCTTGTCATCATTATTTATTTGACAATTATGAACCGTACGCAGTTGTAGCGATCTCTGAGCGTATATGGCACGACCGTTCAGTATTTGGTTACTATAATAATAAGCATAGCCAGAAAGTTTATGCAAATGATAAAATTTTAATGTCTGAAAGAAAAACGGTGAAAATTACAAATATTCCATTTGACAGGCCCATAAAAACTGAATTTTTTTTCAGAATATCTATCTATCCATCTATCTATCTATCTATCTATCTATCTATCTATCTATCTATCTATCTATCTATCTATCTATCT
>JBCAUA010831196.1:0-14168 GCA_038406235.1 Peronia verruculata
ATCGGTTGCAAGCTTTGATCCATGCCATGGCGTCGTCTCTCCTCGTTTTAGGGTTGGGAAAACGCAAAAGTTTGCCTAAGATGGATTGAGGATTCCTTTCGTCCCCATTACAGCCACCCCATTGACAATGGAGAACCATTCTGAATGCCCAAAACACACAAAGAAAGGTCGCAAAATCGGCCAGTTCTCTACGTTATGTGCGTAGTTACCGCTGTGCTTGTGGCACCTTTCTTGTTGCTAGGTTCGGCTAGACACGCAGCGAATATGACCTATTTTCTCATTGGCTGAAAATCCTCTCTCCGGTGAGGTCTATTCTTCATCTGAAGTTCTTCCCCTTTAGTCCTCATTTACATAAAGCGAATCTATTCTAAACGCGGCAGGCCTTTTGCTTGTTTTGTTTTTCTTATCCTATTCTCGTCCTCATTTCAAAAAGGCTGTTACCGAAAGTAGCTCCAGTTTCAACGTCCACGAAAATATAAAGGCGTGCTTCCTATTGTTTTGAGTTCCTATAATATCCTAAGGTTAACACAGTTATTGTTACGTGGGCGTGTCGTATATCACCATATGTGTTGACAGGAGATCAGTGTTAGCCGACTGACTTTGACAAATTTACCTTTTTCACTCAGCCTGTCAGTAAATGTAAATGTAATTCAAGAATATTAGTAGACGATATGCTAACATCTTATTCTCTCTAACAACATGTGAACACCTTATTCTCTGGCATCTCCAAATTACGGCCCGTGTTCAACAGTCCGCCGGCCCGCAGCCTTTGTCATGTTTGGAATCAACCTAAATATGTTTTATCTTCCCGAAGTTCTGTTCCCCCCCCCCCCCCCCCATCATTTTACGTCGTCTTGAAATGTAAAAGCCAGAGTGATGTTAGTAAAAACTTGTTTAGATTTCTATGTGAAGAAATGAAAAGTTTGCCATTTGCAATAAGAAATCCATTCAACAGAACATTTGGAGTGAAGGGGAAGAATCAAAGAATGGCAGACTGAATACCCCCCCCCCCCCCCACCCCGATATTTTTACCTCACCAAATCTGGTCCTTGTTGACACCCCTGCTATACTCTAAATATTTGCTTTCCGTAACAATGTTAGAGACGGCAAAAGTGAATCAGTTTTCTTAAATCGGAGCTTTCAACTAAAAGCTGATCTGTCGGAGTCCTTTAGTGCAAAATTTCCAGCCATGAGATAGGTAAAAATGGAAAGACTTGGGATGAAGCAGAGATTGGGAAGAGACAGGAGGAGGAGGGGGTGGGGAGAGAGGGGGAGATGAAGGTTTAAGGTTGAGTCGACTGCGTTACAGAATGTTTACATCTGTGTGTCTGTGCACGGCCGGCCACGGTGTGTGGTTATGACACACCCTGATCTCAGGCAGTCTTTGTGCTGTAGGCGGCTACAGCAAGTTAGCCTCCACCCTGCATGTCAGGAGCAGGTTTGTCAGTCAAAATGTCAATGGCACAAACATTTGAAGGTGGATTATTTCTCCAGTTACCACCCAGTGAATTGTTGTCATTGTGCTAGGTGTAATTCTTGTCTTGGTGTTCATGGTAAAGGAAATAAAATAAAATTCTCTTTCTCTTCTTCCAGCGCAATGATTCTGTTAGAGGTCACTGTGTGCATGCTGTAGTCAAACTGAAAACTTATTCATGGAACAAACATCAAGACAAATCAACGATACGGATATTACGTAGGCATATGAAGACTAACGGGGAAGAAGAATAGATGTTCTGTGTTTCATATTTTAATGCCACGGTCCCTGGGTTTAGTCTTCAAACTAAACTACGGAACAGCCACTGTTGCCAAGCTCGATGATTGGAATCAATGACCTCAAGAAACAAACAAACAACAGAGATTGAAACAAAAAACAAAACAAAAATGTTTTTCCCTTGAGTAAAAAAGATGGCTATGTATAGGCTTTCCTTCTTAATTTTCATACAAAAAATAAATTTAAAAAATGTATGTATCCTGACTTAATAATCAATGAACACTCCAATATTTGTTCTTTGCTTAGTGCTTCTCATCCTATGATAAAATGGTCCGTGTCAAACGTTCGTGACGATTACTGGCGATCCGTTTATATATAACACAAAATATCGATAGTGACAGTGGTGTATAACTAGCCTATAATCGGCTTCAGAAAGTAAATCGTTTTTGGCCTGAGGGATGGTGAACTATAGACAGATTACCGAGGTGAACTATAGACAGATTACCGAGGTGAACTATAGACAGATTACCGAGGTGAACTATAGATAGATTACCGAGCTAACTATAGATAGATTACCGAGGTGAACTATAGACAGATTACCGAAGTGAACTATAGATAGATTACCGAGCTAACTATAGATAGATTACCGAGATGAACTATAGACAGATTACCGAGGTGAACTATAGATAGATTACCGAGGTGAACTATAGATAGATTACCGAGGTGAACTATAGATAGATTACCGAGCTAACTATAGATAGATTACCGAGGTGAACTATAGACATATTACCGAGGTGAACTATAGATAGATTACCGAGGTGAACTATAGATAGATTACCGATTGTTAGCCTCTATTCATTTTCTGATACCTAAATAATGGAACATTTGGGTGAGTATAAGAGATACAGTGAAAGTTTAGAGAATTGATAATGGTAAGCAATCAAAGTTGGGTAGGTAAAAACTTCCGCTACGTCCGAGGTAACTAAGCAGCCTTTGTGTTCACAATCATGAGAACGAAACCAAATTTTCAGCCAATAGCTGGACTTAACCGTCCATGTGGTCTTGAAGTTCTAGCCGGACTGAAACTGTTGACCAAGACATATAAGTGTGGAAATAACATAAGCAACATTATAACATTAGATGTTATGCAACTTTTCCTAACCGCTCAGATTGCAGCCATGCACTGTTATCTGTATAAATACTCTGCCGTAGAAATCTCGATCTAGAACTAAATCTATACTTGGCTACCTCAAAATCTATTGCAGATATGATGACGTCATGTCCCAACAGATATTCAACTAGTGATCTTAAACAGATCCAATGTGCGTTAGTGCCAAGATGATAACATAGTAAGCACGGACAGATAGGAAGGCCAGCCGTACAGAAGATTCTGAAATAGCCACAAATCTTAAATTATGCTAAAACAAAAACCATAGGAACAAGTGGCAAATTTTAAAGTACGTTTTGAAAAAGAACGCAGTTAATGGTTTTCATATGACAGCAAACAGATGCCGATGTCCTCACCCACGCTGTAGGGAATACTTGCGGCACTTTGCAGTAGTACGGTCACCGCCCTCGCCAACAGTAGGGAATTCCACACTGTGTTGGATGAGCCTGTTTTTGCGTGGTTTCTGTGGAAATAGTGTATTCGGCAAGCATGATTATTTGTCTGCGCGCAACATGAGAAGTTTACGATGTCAACTGTTTCCTGTTGCCGAGAAATGGGGAAATAGACAGATAAAAAGACAGACAGACGGATGGATGAACAGGCTAGCGGGCGAACAAAAGGATTAAAGAATAGATGGATGGAAGATGGGTAATGGATGGACAGAATGCTAGATGGATGGTTGGACTGGCTGGTTAAACGGACGGATGGAATAATGGATAGATGGAAGGAGAGACAGATGGACAGAGGGACGGACGGATGTGTGAATGGCGAATGGATGGATGAATAGATGGATGATGGAAGGATATATATACAGATGATAAATGGATGGATGAATAGAAGAACAGAGAAAGAGAAAAAGGAATGGGCCGAGGTTGAAATATACTGCGCTTCCAGACAGGTTTCAGATTAATGATGAAATGTTACAACGTCCGGTGCCAGAAAGGCTTTCTCTGCTGCAAGATAACATAAACAGGAACACAGAGGTGCGGACAGAAAAAGACTTTGTACTAACTAGATTTGTTCCTTGACGGTTGCCTGTCTGCAGGCTGATGTGTTTGGTATCTGAGCAAACAGGGAAGACATAACAGAGTTGAACACAGACAAAAGGCCAGCTGGGTGGATAAATATCAAAGGCTTACCAACATGAGAAGAACACTTTAATTTCACTAGAATGGACAATTATCTCAGGGACCTAAGCTGCCTCTCTGTGCCAACTACAGAAGACTACAGAAGGAAAAAAAAAAACCACAGAGCTTTAACGAAAACGCATTTTTTCAAAGGTATGTTGAGGTAGACCTATTGAAGTGGGCTGCTTCATTATTCATTTATTTGTGACTGAAATCACTAACTGTTTGTTCGTTGCCTGAAATGTTTATGAGAAAGAAGAGTTAACTTTCTAAATGACAAAAACATTTATTTTTCGAAGGTAAGGTTTTCGTTTACAGTTATCAACGGGGCGGCCTGGTCAGCGTTTTTTTTTTTTTTTTCATTCTACTCATCATTTGGATCACCTTCCTGACCATATATAATATGTTGGAAAAGTACGTACGAGTTTTACATACTACGTGTCCTACATTGTCTTTAGGCCCAGACTGTCATTTATATGTGAGGGTGGGTTGCGGAAGGGGGGGGGGGGGCTAGGGAGGTCCTGGAAGTCATTTTGGAAACTGCTGGGAGATGATTTTAACTATTACCATCGAACTCGGCTTGGTCAAATTAGAGGAAAACAATAAAAAAATGATCGAAATCAGTCATGGTTGCCATGGCAACGGCCGCCATCTTGGATTTTGCTACCCGATATTGCGTATAACTTTATCTTCTATAGGAGCAGAACTTTTTCAACCGAAGTGCTTGTAATTTTATGTACATATTTTACCATTCCATATCTAAATTTTGTCCGTACAGATTTTTGATAAAATGCTTAGGTTTTTTTTTTTATTTTATTTTATTGGTATGTCAAAGAGTCACAGATGTTTTCGAAAATTTGACCCCAAAATCTCAAGTTTCTCAAAAACTTAAAATGATATTTAAAAAATGCCTTCTGACAAAAGTTATATATTGTTTTATTCTGCATTGGTGCCAAATTTTATGGCAATTGCTCTATAATTATAAAAGAGTGGCTAAAGTATTTGTGCTAAAAAGACGCATTTTGAGAAAAACGACGTATTTAAAGTTTCTTAACAGCTGTAAATAAACAGCTGTAAAGAGCTTTTATTTGACTTTTAACCTCAAAACATCTTTGTTTCGCCTACGAGACCTCTCTCCATGATTTCTATGCCTTTCTTGCCCTCTACTCTGCCCCATTTTCCCCTCCATTTGTGCTTCCCTACCCTTACTGACAAAAAGGCTTTCGTGGAGTCATTTAGGGTCCACAGACGGATATAATATATGGCCGCCATGTTTTCCTCGGTCAAAACCAGAAGCGTTTGTCACCTTCCTATGACAGACAATTCACTATTTGCACCTTAAACAGCAGAAATATAGCATATTTCATCCTTATTAGCCCGTGGGAAATCTGTTTCAAAGGCCCTGGTGAACATTTTCCTTGATATTCCGTGTACTCAGAGCCTCAGATAGTCAGTCACTGTCCACCCTTGACACTGGGGCTCCCGATATTGGAGAAGATCATAATCAAGTCGTCTATATGCAATTAACCCCTGGCCAGCGAAATAGTTATGTGATGATCTATCACTGAATAAAGAGCCCCAAATAGGCAAGTGCTTGGATGGCAGAAGGGCCGGTCAACCTTTGCTTGACCCCTCTCCCCACACCTTAGAATGGACATATCAACTTTTTAATACCATTTTTATATTCATCAGAGACCGAACTTTTAAAAGGAAACAGAAACCAAATCGAATATTTTGAGCAAAAACCCAATTTCAAGACACCCCCCCCCCTTCTCTTAAAACTTAACCTTCTTCATTTCTCCTATCAGAATGAAAATTACCAACACACAACAGTTCTTTTTTTTTGAAAACTACGTAGTTTAAAAAAAAAAAAATACTGTTTCTATTTTCTTTTCGCCTAAGTACACCAATGTCGGAATCAAATCCCATGAATGTTGTCGGTTTTCTTCTGAAATGCCTCTGCTTGGTCTAATAAATGATGTTCGATGAGCACTTTATAATCGCAATATTACTCGAAAAGTAGTGCAAGTGTTACTTATAATATCGATCGGTATTGAAATGATCCACATTTTTGACATTCTTAGGGTTAAAGTTCCTCTGTAAGCTATGAGTTGCATCGGGTTGTTTTCAAGCTGATTTCCATCGGGAATATTTAGCTGAGACTTCGTCAAATGTTGATACAAGACTTTCTTACTTGCGTATTAGTTAGTCATTTCAGTGACGCAGGGCATGGATTCTGTGGTTAGTTAATATGTTATGCTTGCTGTGACCTTAGAGTGAATGTTACAGACTTGTCATTGCTGATGATATTAGGCAACTCTATGAACAGGAAGTCCTATTTATTTGTCAGCTGTGAAGGGATTACTGTAGGTCTTGACGTGGTTCGCCCCTACGCATGAGATAAAACATAGAAGTGGTTGGTAATGTAAGATATAATTTTTGAAACATACTTCGTGTCTCTCGGTGAATGCAGTGAGTACAACTTGAATGATAAATCTGAATTATTATTATTTTCATGAGTAGGAAAAGTAACAGTCCTTTTGTTAATTTCTCAGAATGAAATAACTATGCTTTTTTTTTTTTTTTTGCTATGTTGCTCTTGCATATGCACAGAGAAATAAAGCACTCTGAGTGTGTTGCGCTGGAATAAATACTCATTAAATATAATATATCTATTTTTATGTGTTGAGTGTAAAGTTAGTTTGTGCACATAGAGTCACAAGAATTGAATTACTCATAACTTACTATTCGATAATGATTTTTCAAATAAATCAGAATACACTCTAGTAATACATGAAATCACTGATGCAATTATTGGCGCCTTACGACTATAGTCATGGGATGCTTGTTTCATAAGGCGGTGAAACCACTACAAATGTTACTTTATCAAGGCCATGCTGTATCAACCAACACTGTTATTAATATTTTTTTTCTTGTATGCATCCAACTGTTGACGTCCATCTTGGGGTCAAAGTGGATGTTGTTAAAGTTGCCTGTCATCTCTTACTCCTTCATTGCCTTTCGGGATCAAAATCTACAGCTGTGTGATGAGCATGGCTTTTATGCAGTCGTGACCGAATCCACGGCTGTGTGATGAGATGAATTCGTGACCTAATCTACGGTGTCAAAGTGGATGTTGTTAAAGTTACCTGTCATCTCTCATTCCGTCATTGCCTTTCGTGACCAAATCTACGGCTGTGTGATGAGATGTATTCGTAACCGAAACTACGGCTCTGTGATGAACATGGCGTTTATGCATTCGTGACCGAATCTGCGGCTATGTGATGAACATGGCTTAGTGTATTCATGACCTGATCAACGGCTGTGTGATGAGCATGGCTTAATACATTCGTGACCGAATCTACTGCCATGTGATGAGATGTATTCGTGACCGAATCTACGGCTATGTGAAGAACATGGCCTAATACATTCGTGACCGAATCTACGTCTGTATGATGAACATGGCCTAATGTATTCATGACCTGATCTACGGCCGTGTGATGAGCATGGCTTAATACATTCGTGACCAAATCTACTACCATGTGATGAGATGTATTCATGACCGAATCTACGGCTGTGTGATGAGCATGGCTTAATAAATTCGTGACCGAATCTACGCCTGTATGATGAACATGGCCTAGTGTATTCATGACCTGATCTACGGCTGTGTGTTGAGGTGTATTCATGACCGAATCTACGGCTCTGTGATGAGCATGACCTATTGCAGGATCTACAGGTGAAGGGCAAGCAGTAATAGTTTGCGGGCCTGATTGTTGTCTATAACCACACCCTAACTGTTGAATCAGGTTCCCTCTCTATCCTTGATAAACTGTTGAACATTACCAAAAATAATAATAATAATAAAAAAAAAAAGTACCATTCCTTGACCCCTCAAGAGCGGAAATTGTCTTGGCCATTTCAGACCGCGCCGCCGCAGTGCAGCGCCACCGTACTTCCCCCCGATGATCAGGTACGCGTTTTATAGATGGGTAGGCTGAGGAAAATTGTGTGTTAGGTATCTTTCCTAAGGATACAACATGGAACCGTTGCGATTCGAACAACCGACCTCTGCTTCCAAAGGCCGCAGCACAAACCACTGAGCTAACACGCCACACGAATACAGAATCACGACAAAATCAAAATAACAATAACCCCATAAAATGCTAGACACAACTTCAACAGCAACAACGAAAAGAAAAACAACAGCAATTACACCAGTAACATTTAAATTTGTCACAGTTAGCACTACCATCACTGTCATCATTTTATAAAATAGAAAAAGACTGTCCAACCGGCAACTAACAAAACAATAAATACATTTTAAAAAGCAAATAATCCATATAAATAACTTCTTCTTAATGTTGATAGTGAAAGCCACATTTTTTAACCCAACTGGTCCTTCTTCAGGGCAACAAAGTACCCTGCCATCATCACCATCACCATCATCACAACCCTTCATCAGCATAACCACAATATCTAGCACCACCACCACTACCACCAGCATTACCATTGTCATTACTACCACCACCATTACCAAGAGCACTGCCATCACAACCTCACTACCATCATCCCATCACCACGACCACAACTACTAGTGCCAGGACCATCAAATCACTATTATGCATTTAAACCATCTCGGACACCACAACTACCATCATGGCAATATCACCACCATCCTACCATCATCATCACTTTCACCATCATTTTATAAAAATATAATAGAACCGTCAGACCGGCAACAAGCAAAAAAATTCAAGACAAAGAAATAACACAGAAATCAATAACTTGATTGTGATGGTCAAATTTCTGCCAAATTTTCGAGTCAACTTGACTCTTCTTCAGGGCAATAATCACTTTCACTATCATCAACACCCCAAATCAACAATTCTACTACCACCACAACCATCATCATTACTACCACAGTTACTATTTTAGAAAATATGATAAAAAGTATAACCAGCAACTAACCAAACAAACAAACAAACAACAACACTACAGCAATAACAACAACAACAACAACAACAACAACAACAACGACAACAACAACAACAACAAAAAGACACATAACATATATAAAGTACTTGATATTCATGTTAATAGTAATACTCGGCCAAGTGTGCAAGTCAAATCAGGGCAATAACGATTACTATCATCATTATCGCCCCACTACTAACAACATCCTATTTACCAACAATCTCGATCTGTATTATTAAGAAATGGTGGCACAATTTCACCCCCAAGACAAAAATAATTTAACAAATTATCATAGTGATCACGTGACTGAATAACAACACTTACGTGGTCCCCGTAAGGCCCAGATACTGCAGCGATCTACCATTGGTCACTCTATCTAAGTATGCTGTCTTAAGTCACTTTATCTGACCGATGGCCATGGCAGTGAGTTATCAGTTGCATACACCACAATGCTGACCACTGCCCTTTCTAGACAGGGCCATCTGTGACACAGACATGTCTGGTTTTGGAGCAAGCATGGACAATAACAGCAATACCATTATGGATGAAACAACCACGCTTATTAACACGGCATCGTCAAGAGACAGAAAAACATGTGGTAAGGAGTTTTCCAATATTTGTTGTCCCTTGAAATGTATGTAGCACCTAAAAATCTATCTCTACAGAAATTCGTCGGTCCGTCCATCCGTTCATCCAATCATCCATCCATCCATCCATCCATCCATCCATCCATCCCTCTATCTCTCCATCCATCTATCTATCCATCCATCCATCCATTTATTCAATCTGTCCACCCACCTAGCCATCTATTCAGCTATCCGTCCGTTCATCTATCCATTTATCCATCCATATGTCATACTATCATCCAGTCACCCATCTCTCTCTCTCTCCATCCATCCATCCATCTGTTTATCATCTATCCATCCATCCATCCATCCATCCATCCATCTAATTATTCATCTGTCCATCCATCCACCCACCTATCCATCCACCCATTCATCCATTAATCCATCCATCCATCATCCATCCATCCATAAATCCATTAATCCATCCATCCATCCGTCCATCCACCAATTCATCTATCCATCCATCCATCCATCCATCCATCCACAGGCTCCTGGCTATGCTCCAAAAGATGGCAATTGGCTTTCCTCATGTTCTTTGGCTCTTTCTTCCTCTATGCCCTACGAGTCAACCTGAGTGTGGCTGTAGTTTGCATGATCAACGGTACCAGCAACAATCATTCGGATAATCTGGCCGCCAGTCAGCCGGAACAGCCATGTTCCAAACACGTAATGTCTGATTACTTTATGTTGATTGTGTATCATCAAATCTGTTGTCTGTAATATTAATGTTTTACTTGTCCGGTGGTTACAAATGGCCAACCCTGTGATCCACAGTAGTTTTGGCAAGATCGTTTCAATATTTCTCTACTTTGTGGATGCATACTATATTTAATGTTGTTGTTTGATGGTCATAAACAGCCCACGTTGCCATCGGTAATTATGTTTCGCAAAATGATTTCAATATTTCTGTTTTGTTGATAATGCTGCTCTTGTTCATGTGGTAGTGGTTATTTAATTATCCTTTGTCTTCTGAGTATGAGTGGCCGAATGAGACTATGTCATCAGCCATTCATTTCTTCGGATGTTTCACTCATAATAAAAGAAAATCAACCACCCAGCTTACTTTATCAGTAATTGCTACTATTATTATTATCAGAGCTCTGACTACCCATCCTTTAGGCTTTGCCTCCTTTTTTTACTGTCACTTTTTTTTTCTGTCCATTTTGTGTCCCTTTGGCAACACCCGCTTTCTCTGAGTTCCTTGTCACAGTACACTCTGTTTTCTTACTACAGCTGCTTTCAAGAATGAAGAGAATGGTAGCTAAAAAAGGATTTTTTGTTTGTTTGTTTGTTTTTTGTTTTGTTTGCTATCATACTTAAAAAGAATAAAGGAAGGAGGATGTCAATCGCTCATTGTATTGGTGATCCTATAATTCCAAAAAATGTCACTGAAAAAAAAAAAAATCCTATTTTGAAGCAGTCAGATGAAATCTTAAGACATCTGTTGCTAAAATTGCTTTTGTTAATTTATCTTTGAATCTTTTGTCATAGGCTATTTCGATGCATCCGTTTTTCAGAATATTAATGGAGTGAAGCTGCTAGACATTCCTCTGGATATATTGATTCTATCTGCAGGAAACGTTTGACTGGAGCGAAAGTACCCGATCTAATCTACTCAGCGCATATTTTTACGGATATCTCGTTCTCCAGCTTCCAGGAGGATGGCTTGCTGGGAAATTTGGAGGCACAAGAGTAGTCTCCCTTGCCATGTTGCTGAGCTCTGTTTTGACTTTGTTACTTCCCTTCGCTGCTCGAGAATCTCTGGTTACATTCTATGCATTTCGAGTTGTCATAGGAATATTTGCAGTAAGAAAACCTAACATAATCCTAAAAATGTCACCTAAAGTTGGAAAAACGTCACTGCTTCCATCCAAACTACATTTTACTTGTCCAGAAAACGATGGTGTTTATCCACGTTGGACTACAAGACTAAGACTTCGTCACTAATGCATTTATTATTTTGAAGTCAAGCATTGATGCTAACTATAATAAAGGAGTCCCCAAAAGATTGAATCGTTTTTTATCTCCTCCAATATCACCAAATTGAGGGTTTATAATATGTGTCATCTGAGCATCTCCTCCAGGAGATCTGTATCCTAGTCCCAAACATGAGGTTTATATTAAAATCGAGTCTTATCTATTACACGGTTTCACCTTTCCTGCCTTTTTTTTTTTTTTTAGTAAACAAATGCTCACTTCCGAAGAGTTAGATTAAGGCTGAATCTGTTATCTTGTCTTCCTCTTCAGAGTGTCACCTATCCAGCGTTCCAGTCCATGTTGGGTAGATGGGCACCACCTGAAGAGAGAACCAAGCTAGCCAGTTTCGCTTTCTCTGGTAAGTCCACCACATCGAGCCACGAATCCTTTATTGCACTGTGTTACATTTTCATATTTTTTCAACTTTCGGTTGATTACATAGGTCGTTGTGAATTATGAAACAAAATCATAATGATTGTAATGTATTGTTTTGTATGAATCAACGATCATAGCGATATCAATGCGGTCATCACGGTCGGCTTCATTTTTTTTTTTTTTGTTAGTATGTATATACCCTTTCAATCCTGACAGAGTTAGATTATCTCGGCATTGAATACTTGTCTATTTCTGGTGAGAAAAATAGTTTTAAGTAGAAATTTGGAATTTGGAAGTTTTGTCCGGGAAATTGCGCCTCCGTTTACTTTTCGTCTAATTTTAACCGCCAACGGTTCTTCAATGTGCATACCGAACACAGGAGACCTCTGAATATAATATATTCACCTTTATCCATGAACACCAGACGTCCGCTTTCTCCACCCAATAATCCATGCGACCGTAGAATCATTGAAAACAAAATGCAGGTTTTGATCTTCTAATCTTTTTCATCCCCTGGTACGATTAGGTTTTCCCACTGGCGATGTAAGTAACAAACACACCTAGGTCTCAAACACTATGACCCACTCCCAGCCCAAGCCCCCTGCCCTTCTCGTCGTCCTTATCGCCATTATTATCGTCATGAATTTGCCCATCAGCTTTATAGTTGACCATGTCATTTAAGACATTTCTGGATTGCGTTACTGTTTCTTTTTTTTTTTAAATATTGTCCTTACTTGCTCTATTCATTCTCTATCATGCATGGAAGGGAACCCAGTAGTTCCCTTTCTATTTCACCTTTTTCGTTTACCTTGTCCTCCTCTCGCCAAAGGGTCAGTTTCATATAGACTTTGATCATAAGCTGTATCATGTTTAAAATGTTTCAAAACAGTTGGTACATTTAGGTGTAATGGAAAATAATGGAAAATACAGACTTAGTGAGGGAGACACGGAACCCAATCAAGCTCTCAATGAAAATGAAGATATACTTGATAATGTTATTATCAGCAGTGTTCATACACAATTATATCCATACACTTACGAATCTTCTCATTCATTCGCCTACCTGTCCATTTATCTGTCCAATCATCGACCTATCCATCCTAAGCATCCATCCATCCATCCAGCATCCATCCATTGATTAATCCATCCATTAATCCATCCATCCATCCATCCTTCCTTCCTTCCTTCCATCCATCCATCCATCCATCCATCCATCCACCCATCCTTCCAGGCGGATATCTGGGCAGTATCGTGACCTTCTCGGTGTCAGGCGTACTGTGCGATCACACATTCGGAGGTGGATGGCCGTCGATTTTCTATGTCACAGGTAACAGTAGTAGGCAATAACCCACAATGTTTATTGTTCCTTTTATTTCTGCAATTTTCAAATCTAAATTGGATAAATTACTTTATTTGGACTATCTGATTCAATGATGGGAGGCTAAACGTCAACTGTTTCAGAGTTATTTACAAATGAACATAACCAACTAGAAATTTTTCTTAACACTAATACTTTTTAAGATTGATCAAATTACAGAAAATAGTGTATAAGCTGTAATTTCACTTTGTTTTATCTAAACCATATGCTTATCAGATATTCGTACATCAAAATCAATCACAATAAGTAAATAGTAAATGTATCTCCTAGTCAATGGAAATATCCACTCTAAAACAAAACTTTAGCGTTTACGGGATTAGAACGGTCATTTACTACAAGAGATCTGAAACGCAGGAACTGAAGCAACAATAGCGAATAGTTCCTTTTTTCACTTCGAGCTTGATGCATTTGTAGAATAACCTTTTGATTAATACTGACTTTTCCTTCCTTTAAATGAATGTGATCTGGTGTGAAAAAGAAACTGAGATCGATATTCTGTCTCTCCAGCATGTACAACTCTAAGCCGGGAGGTGAATACAATAGGCAGACTAGGGAGAGGGATTTAATCTACTTTCTGTTAACGTCCCACTGGTTATGCTATTTTATAAATACTGGCTTACAACAGGAACAACAAAACAATATTGCTGACCGTTATTATGATGATGGGAACTAAAGCTTGTTGGTGGTTAAAGGTGTCGTAAGCAACACTAAAATCTTAGGTGGAGAGACTGATGTAGAATTCACTATTAAGCTTAGGGGTGGGAGGGGGGGGGGGGGGGGGGGGGGGGGGGGGGGGGGGGGGGGGGGGGGGGGGGGGGGGGGGGGGGGGGGG
>JBCAUA010831207.1:0-14167 GCA_038406235.1 Peronia verruculata
TGTGTGTGTGTGTGTGTGTGTGTGTGTGTGTGTGTGTGTGTGTGTGTGTGTGTGTGTGTGTGTGTGTGTGTGCTACGCTTTCCAACCTCTGAAAATCCCCTTCCTTTTTCTTTCTGTGTCCCAGGTTTGCTGTCCAAGGGGATATGAACACCCGAGAAGAATTATCAGCAAATAGCATATTAGGCATTTTTTCGTCCTCTCCTTCAACATACCCTGTGCTTCCCAACCTTGACGCCAGACCGTCCTTCCCTGTCCTTCCCTGTCTCTCTCAGAATCAGACGTCGCTCCCACTGACCCAGATTCGTAACATTCCTCAATCATGCCAACTTTGCAAGTTTTTTTTTCCTCACAATCATGTCTACTTTGGTCAAACAAGCTAAGGTACTATGGCAAAAAGCGTTTTTTTTTTTTTTTAATCAGTTTAATTTATTTCTCATTTATTGAAATTCCACCTGTTATGAAGGCAGATTGTTATATCACTTCATTCTAAGAGAGCACAGATTTGGTCTTTGTGGTAGGCTGGAGGAAAGTCCCCAAACTAAATCGTTCCTTGTCTCGAAATAGAAGTTTTCAGGAAGAGTCATTTTGCCGAAGTGGACCACCAAAGCTTTGACACGTTCCTCTGTTCGTAGATGCATCTTTTGAATCCAGATTTCTTTACGACTAATCATACAATAATTCAGCACAAAAATATGGAAATTAAATATACCAGCAACAGATTAACAGACCAGGATAACGTAATGTCATTTAGCAGGTAGATACATTAGAAAACTCGTTTAAAGCACATTCTGAATAAATTCTTCTCTCGTGCTCGTTTGCAATTGCTGGGTTTTGTAAGAAGCCAAGGTCAAGACGAGACTGGAAAAGATATCTTGCAAAGTCTCATCCGCTCACGTGCACGGACATTTTCTCACCAGAAATACTTCTCGTGTTTCGCACTCAGTGAAATGTCCGCCGCTTCTTTTGAAGAGAGAGCAGATGCAGGGGAAGGGGAGGGGGCCAAAGAGTGAATGTTGGAAATTCACAAACATTGAGGAGGTGGGGGCTAAACGAGGGAAGTCGGGACGATAAAAACTCTGTCAAAAGCGAGAAAAATTACTGGAGAAGTTTAAATGGAACAGCATAATGTTTTACCCAGTTGTCTGTCCGAATTGCGATGACACCCAATTGTTTGTTCCACTTCTGTTCCCCAAAGGGTTTTTTTTTTTTTCGAATAAAAGAATCTTATTTCGATTTTTTCTGTTTTTTTTGTCACCTCTAATGGTTCAGTCAGTTGTTTCCATTTCAAATTTGATCAGTTACTATCTTTTATTTAAAACAAAATGGGATGGGCTTAAAGTTCATCTTTTTCTTTCCTTCAAGTTTTAAAGGTGTCATTTGTTTTCTTTCATCCTTCAGATTTTGCTCATAGAGAAATAAACTGGACTGACTAAAACATGCTGGTATGTATGTAGAATCTCATCTAGATTTTGACAAGTTAATTTTAGACATTATACATAATATTGTGACCTACTCCAGAAATGTATGTTTTCCTTCTAACCCGTTACCTTTCTTATAAAGGAGAAGATATTCCGTTGGGAAATTCTAATTTTGTTTCTTATTACCCTATAAAATTTTTATATTTGTCTTTTAAGAGAGAGAAAGAGAGAGAGAGAGAGAGAGAGAGAGAGCGAGAGAGCGAGAGAGAGAGAGGAACAGGGAAAGAGAGGAAAAGAATGAGAAAGAGAGATACATAACTAAATACATGTAATCAAACAGCCAAGCATGGACTCTGTGCACATGAAACTCACAGCTGTTTTTACATTTGAAATATTATATGGAAATATGGGAATATAAACGGAAGCAATACTTGAAACTACACAAATCAACATGAAGAGAATTATATTATGAAAAATTACCATGAGAAATTTAATAAAATCATGAGCAAACAAAACAATCCACATTAAAAAAAAAGGAAGGAAGGAAGAAAGAAAGAAAGAAAAAATTAGCCTTTACTCCTTACACTCTTTCCAGAGTTTCACGTTAAATTCTAGCCAAAATTGGTTGCCTCTACCAAAGGGAAACAACTAACATAGACAACAGATTTAAGGTAAGACCTATAATGCATGTCACCTAAATAGTACATACATATCTTAGTTCTAACCACGAATATGGCAGAACGTTTATGATACATACACCGTTTAGAGTGAGTCGTAGCAAAATACTGTGTCGTTGTTTGAATGGGTAATTTTGCTGAATACTTTGCAAACTTTAAGCTGGCATTCTCTTTTCATCTCAGTTATATCAGATCTTCTAATCTGTTTCTTTGTTTTTGGTCACTATCTCATGGCTTTAACACTTTTGTGATGTCTCGTATGTGTCAAACATCTCCAATACGCTTTCCATATTTCTTTTTAAACACTGCTGTTTTCCTGTCTCTTTCTCCATTCCTCGACAAACCCTTTCTTTCTCTCTCACTCCTATATCCTATAATTCCTTAATCTCTCTTCTCTCCCCAACACTCCTAAACTGCATTTCTTTGACATTCAAGAATAGCTCATTTCTTGCTCACCATGTAATTGTTTCTTTGTGGTGGGGATTAATGGCACATTAGCACAATCACGGCTATATTGTGCCAAACACAGTAATATGCATTTACACGTCAAAACGGCTGATCAAGAGTATGGAAGAAGATAGGAAAGAGTGTGGGACAGACGACAGAAGCCAGGTCAGGCTCACCATGAAACTACTAATGTCCATGTATTAGTGTCCTCTATTGTTTCATCTCAGTAAACTATTCCCTTAGTTTCGTTCCTCATCTCTCCTCTAAAACCTCTCTGTTCTTCCCATTTCCTCTGCTATGACATTGACTCGACATGCTACACCCAGTTATCTTCCCTACATTTGTCCTCTGATTTCATCTCTCACTCACATTTAAAAATCGCCATCTCCAGCTATTTTATAACACAGAATCTCCACAGTTCATTTTTACAATGTCCAAAACAAAATAACAAACCATAAGTTATCTTCATTAAACAGAACCAAAACAAACAAACAACAACAACAACAACAACGACGACGACAACAACAACAACAACAACAACTTCTTTCTCTATTGTTTCTTTTCTTTGGCGATTTGTTCAAAGATAATTAATTCATATAGGAAGAGCCCAAAGTGCCGGCCATGGATCTCCTTAAAGATAATGTTAATATAAATTTCTTCTTCTTCTCTCTGTCTCCTCCTCCTCTCTCTCACGTCTGGGCGGAAAGATGATCCAGGAAACCTCGAAAAGTCTTTCAGTGGGTTGCTGAGACGTGTCAGGAAAGGGGGAAAGCCAGGTCAGACTGACATTGCAGAAACCAGGAGCAGGGCTAGTGTAACAGTTTCTGAGGCATGAGGATAATATGTTATGTTTTCTTCAGAAACGATACTATAATAATATGAGACGCGACACGCTGAAATCAGGCGCTCGTCAAACTGAAGCAATTGGGGATATCACATGTTTTTCAACAGTGAATTAATTTTTAATGAATTTTTTTTCTTCACAGAACCCTTCTATATCAACCTAAAAATGCATTTCAGAGTTAAATTTGTTGAAATAGACTGAGTAAACGCTAAAAAAAAAAAAAAAACACACACACACACACATACAATTTAGTTGCATAACCTAAATAGGATTAGTAAGGATGAACAAAAGTGATTGGCCATCTTCTCACTAAATTCCGTTGCAACAAGAGGTTGCCCCCAGAGTCTTTAATTTTCTATAACTCGACTTCTACTTAGAGTAGAACAGGATTTTTTCACACACACAGAGAGAAAGAATAATCTTGACAGTGATATCAGTAACTGTATTTCATCATGTCGCATCTCATATTTTATGAGTACATTTCGTTTCATCAGCGTGGGCAGCTTTTATAAACCGCCTACTGGCCTGCAGTGTTTGTATCGTAATTCACATTCAACTCGGTATTGGAAAATGTGAAAGATGAGACCCTCAAAACGACAGGGGTTCCTTGCAGGGGGTCGGGGAGGCGGGGGGGGGGTGTTCGGAGCCTAGCTTAAAGTGACTTAGGATAAAATTAATTTCAACTCATGAATTACATTTTTCATGCCTTTAAAAGTTTGTTTGTTTGTTTTAGTTTACTAGTAAATAACTACACGATGCTTGAGTAATTTTTTTTTTGTCATATATTTCTTTTCCTCTCTGTCACAGAAAATAAAGTATGATTTAAGCCGATGATAATACTGGGTCGTGTGGGTGTCAAGTTTTTGGTTGAGGGATTTGGGATGCAATAGCGTTGGTAATTTCTGATGCGACGCCTTTAGCATGTATTTATATTTTTTAATCAATAATTATTGTCAGTCTAGGGCCGAGGAGAGAAATATCTGGCTACTCATTTGCTAAAATTATTGTAAATAAGACTGACTGTGATCTTTTATAACATGACACTTTGATAGAGACAAGAGATAGATGAAACGAGTATTGGAATTCAAACGTTCAATTGATTCATGTCGTTCTCTACCTTTCCACCTCTCCTCCTAAACCCAAACTACGCTGTCTTGTTTTATGTTTCCGCCTCTGTCCAAGGTCCTGCCTTCTTTCTGGGACGCTCCTCGAGATAGCAACTCAGCAGCTCCGGACAGAACTGCCTCTTCAGCAAATCGGTGTGATAGAGATCTAAGCTGTCCAAGATACACCAACAGTATCTCAGCGGATTTTCTCGCTTAAACTGTTCACCAGAAATATTCAGAGGGTTTACATTTCATTTTAATATTGATTCACAGTTTTTACACAGTGTGTCTATAGAATAATGTGCCCTCTTTCTCTTCCTCTTCTAAGCATTTTATGACACAGTCCTACTCTTTATATTTTATTCTTTCTCGTTTCATCTCCTGCCTTCTCGATCGGCCATCGCTCTTTTTTTTCAGACTCTCTATGCCACCTTCGATTCTATAGCTGATTCTCCTCCATTTTCACCCTACTGCAAATGTGAAAATCATCGGCACGGTAGTTCAAAGCATTAACCCTAAGTAGACAAATTTCTTCAGGAGGAAAAAAAAAACAACAACAAAAACTGTTCATTGTGTTAAAGATAACACTACCTCTTAGTGGTCCCTTCATGGTAATCATAATGATGTGTTGTATGGGTACAAAGATGAATTTCGTCGTAATGTTAAGTAATTAAAATAATTTGTGGCTTAATCGTTTTCGCATCCAATTTTCAGTTGGTTTCCACACCCACTAATGTGGTTTAGCGGTTTGTGACGGCGTGATCTCTTTGTTCACAGTCCTAACACTACTACTACCTTTGTCCTCGGCCAATCTCCGATGATGACAAAGGATTTTTAGTTCGAGTGAATCATTGCTGTTTATTAATTGTTTATAATTGATCGTTAAGGTCTCGACCTGTAAGTGTAAAAAACTGGAAGATGATGAGTATTGAATACAATCATGTCAACATCGAACAGATGCCTTACCCATGACGAAAAATCTTTGAGTAACTAACTACTCTCTCTCTTTCTCTCTCTTAATATAACAGCAGTCGCACTGTTTCCACCCTTCATATTCTCCACCCCCCTTCCCCACTTCCTTTCCTTGTCTCTGTCTAAGCTACGAAGTTAGCAAAAAGTTGCATTTTATTATTGTATCAGTACTTAAAGGCAATTAAACAATCTCACTCATTTAAAATTACTCTCTTCCCATCTTTCTCACTCTCTCTCTCTCTCTTTCTCCCTCTGCCATTCTCTCTCCCTCCTTGTTTGTGTGAATGTCCAATGAGTTTTTAGAAATGTGATTGAGCAGCGAACGAAAACAATAGTTATAATATTTGTGAATGAAGTTGGCACAAACAATTAGTCAACTGTGACAACTGTGTAGTGACAACTGCGTGAGCACATGTACTTCTAATTTCCCTAAAAATTTGAAGAAATATTGTGTTGTCTCACAGTCAATCAGAATGAGTCGAAACTTTGCTGGACTGAAATAGAGAACTGGGGATTAAATATGTTGAAGGTGGTCTGATTCCTATATCTTCACATGTTTTATATACGTCTTTCAACCTCCTGATGGAGGTTGTCTCGAATGTCCTCATAGTACAGAAAGTTAAAGACAACGTATCTCTGGAAAAGAAAATATATTATGGCTCTTATGGGAAAATCATATCAGGATGCTGCAAGGTGAACAATGGGAGATCGTTGTACCTACTACTTCTTTTTACTTCACATAATTTTTAAAGGGGTGTAGAACAAGCAGTGTAAAGAGGGGGAAAAAAAAAACAACAGCACATTTTCGCTCTCTTTGCTTGAAACATACACCAGGAAAAATTCCCAAAATTTATGGGAAAAAAAAAAAAAAAATGTATTTCTTCTTCTTGTTATAATTTTATCAAATGTTTTGGTGGTCAGTCTTTTGAATGACATGAATCAAAGGGATTTTTTTTTTTTCCTTTTCATAATGCATGTTCAGCACCTCTTTTGTTTGGCAAAGAGAATTAATAGGGATGGACACAGCGATCTCCCATTAGATTTGTGACTTTAAAGTGTTTATTTTTGTCGATTTTTCTCTGAGCTTAGTCAGTGCTGAGAGTTAACCCACTGTTTGTTCACGCTGTAACATTTGTGGCCACTAGACTCACTGTCAAGCCAGCTCAACTCTTTATTCCAGGGGCCCGGGTTTATGAATAGGTTCTCTGCTCCCACCTGCAGGCGGTGTAAGCCCGTCATTGGTGGGGTTTCTCCCATGATGTGCTATTTTCAACATTCCAGAGGAAACATCTCGTCTCTCTCTCCTTGCTCATGTCTTCTGTCCCGCTCTCTTTCCTCTCTTCTTCGTGACATGTGAGGATGTCGTATCGTGTTTGACACAATATAGCCGTAATCGTGCTGGTGTGTCCTTAAACCTCAAACAAACAAACAAACTCTCTGTTCAGCATGGAAGTGTATGAAGTATACTTTTATGTGATACCCAATGTGGTTCAAAATCGACATGCGACTCATTTGGACTGGATGCAAGACAAGTCAAGAAATACATGTTTATTCAATTTTCAAACCCAAAATTGTTGTTATCAATATTGTACGCGAACATGTTGCTTCATAACAGGTGACAGCTTGCTCAGTCTGTTGTGTTGATAGTGTTTGCCTATGCTAGAATCACTTATCACATCTGGGATATCATGTTCATGTAGTTGTCTAACATTTTTCACTTGATGTAGATCTCCATAAATGTATGCACTAACAACAAAAGTTTGAAATAAAAGATAACATAAGGAGCATCATTTGTAAGCTTCAATCATAATTCTGAGACCCTAAAGAACCTAAAACATGTAACAGCTCGTCCCAGAACGTCCCACGCAGACCAGCTATAAATCTCTTTGGCCCACACAAAATGAAATTGTCATGCAACTGCCCATTTCGTTTTTAAGTGAGCATCGAAATTACTTGAGACAAAAATCATGCAATTGTCCCGCAATATCGGGAACATAACAATAACAGCCATTTTAAGAGGCGTGAAAGCCACAGGTGAACGTAACATATGTTATAGATGCTAGTTAGAAAAAAAATAATGTAAAAGTCTAATCCATCTCGACCGAAGTATGTAAGGTCGCTTGCTGTCTCATTTGTAATCATTGCTAATCAAGCTTTCCACGTTTGAGGTAAGTGTTTTTCTTATTATCTGCAATTGTTGAATGTCTCTAGATCTAAACTGTGGGTATGACATTTATTTCCGAGGCAAATATAAGTAAACATGTTTACAATCCATCATCAGGCAATTGTAGAGAAAGAAAAATCAGCAACATAGTGGTGCATTGTAAATATGTGTCATAAAGCTCATTTCATCATATCACCAATGTATTGGTTCTTCTGGCTTCTCTGGTAGGTGGCAAAATAGAAAGATTGAAAGATGACTATGGTCGACCGACCGACCGACCGACCGACAGACCGACAGACAGACAGACAGACAGACAGACAGACAGACAGATAAACAGACATATCACAGATGAAAACTGTATATCTTTGTGCTAGTACGGTAGCCATGCCTGACTCTGAGGAAAACTCGAAGACCGGGAACAATAAATGTCAATGTGGTTGCTGTACCAGCTGTGCAGCAGTAAAGGGTGTACTCGAACAGCTGGGTCGGATGTGGTGTCTAGATTGTGAGACACTACCTGGTTTTGGATAACATGTCAGTAAGTGATTAATACACTGGATATTTTAATTTTTCGCTGCTTCGTGGTAATTGCTAGATACATTTTCATTAGATTTTGAAAGAAGAAAAAATGGGATGCAGGACGATGAAATCAGGCTCTCGTCGAGTTTTGGGCATGTGAGTTATTGGTATCGATGTAAAGATTATTCATTTCCCTTTCATTGCGTGAAAAAAAAAGATTGTTCTACCTTGGGTAGAAGTTGAGATATTGGGGAGTTTGCGATTTCCGTCGCTGGAAAGACGGAGACGTCAGCTATTTATAAAATTCTCAGGCGGTCTTAAAATAGATCTCCTTACGTTCACGGCGCAATTTGAGTTTGCGTTTACAGAACGTTTACGTGGACGTATCACTTTCAACTGTGCTCTCGTGCTGTGCGCTTTTCAAGATTCAAGAGAGCATATTTTGTCTTTGATCAGTTGCTCTGTCATTACGGGATCCCATAATGGGCAGACCATTTTATAACAATGTATTAGATTTAGTTCTGGCTCTTACAAAGTACCTTAGGCGTAGATCCACATGTAATACAAATGTTATGCGAACTGGTCTTCACTGGATTCTAGACTTTATACCCTCCTCCCCTCCTCTTTCTCCCTCTCACTCTGGCTCTCCCTCGCGCTTTCTGTCTTGTTTGGTTAACATTTTCCTTTGTTTATTTTGTTGTTTCAAGAAAAGGTGTGCATTTTCAAGCTATCTGTTAGCGATAAAATCGAATCAACAGCACATGCATTATAACCAATTGGCCCTGAAAGAACAGGATATTTAAAAACGTAGCTAGCTTTCTATTTTATATATATACACTATAAGAAAACCCATATCTTCCACGGGAATTTTTTTAAATATAGTCCTGAGACTGAAAGGTTTGGCAAAGCGTGCGCACCTCGACGATGTTGATATTTTGGTTGATCAAATTGAATGTTACTAAAAAAAAAGACATGTGTTTTGAAAGCTTCATACTATCGAACGTACAATTTGAAGCAAGCAGCCTCGCGAGTTTATTATTCAATTATTATCGCATTTTTAAAATAACGCCAAAGACAATAAGCATTTTCCGGGTTTATGTCCATAGAAACACAGATCCATATGCAACAATGTTGCGTGCCAAATTTCAGATGGATTCATTTAGCAGTTTTAGGGTCCATAGGCCTATTTTGAGTTTTCTTGCAATTTATAATATAGATGTAATTCCCTTTAATTTTGTTTTAAATATATACACCTAGTTTCTGCTCAGGTAGAAGAAAAAAGAAGAAAGACAGGTAAATTTTATATTTATGTGTACTGTTTGACACATTTCCTGTTGATGTGAATCCGATTTTTCATTTTAAAAATTGACATCTCAATTCACTAACAAAGTACAAGGTTTCTATAATTATTCAAATGTCTACACGGTATGTGAGAATGAGCTTTATATTAACTGTGTACTATTGTATTCTTGTCACAGAAATCATGAAATGAGTATTGTTGCAACTTTTCTGACAAGGTGCTAAATGAGAGATCACCAACTTTGCCTTTCCAACAAGTTGTAAAATGCAACCATATAAAATGCTCTATTTCTGACAGTTGCAAAAATAAGATCTTTAATAGAATTTTTAAAAATTAAAACTGCGAAATGTCACCATTCATGAAAGTTTTCAATGATTATTTAAAAAAAAGGCTTTAATTCAATATTTTTGAACGCTGCGAAATGTGATCGTTAATGCAATTTTTTTGACAAATGGTAAAAATAAGAGCTTTGATACAATTTTTCTTACTAGTTGCGAAATATGGGCATTAATGCGAATTTTCCCATGACTATATAAATAAAAGCATCAATTCAATATTTCCCAATGTGCGAAATGTGATCATTGATGCAATTTTTCCGACAACTTGGAAAGGAAGAGCTTTAATACAGTTTTTCATCCAAAATGCGAAGTGTCAGCACTCATGAAATTTTTGCAATGTAGAAGTAGAAGCTTTAATTCAGTATTTTTTAACCCTGCAAGATAAAATAATATGATCATTAATGTAAGTTTTTCTACAAATCGAAGAAATAACAGTTTCATGCGTTTCTTAGGAGTTGTGAAAAGTGCATATTAATGCGAGTTTTCCTATGACTATAAAAACCGAAACTGTAATTCAATATTTTCCGACAGCTTGGAAAGAGCTTTAATATAATTTTGCAATTAAACTGCGAAATGTATGCAGTAATAAAATTTTCGCGATGATTATAAAAAACCAAAGCTTTAATTCAATATTTTCGACTGCCGCAAGAAGTGATCATTAATGTAAGTTTTTCGACAAATCAAAACAATATGAACTTTGACACAAGTTGTCTTACGAGTTGCGAAAAGTGGGCATTGATGCGATGACTTCGATGACTATAAAAATAAAAGCTTCCAGTGCTGCAAAATTTGATCATTAATGCAATTTTTCCGACAACTTGGTAAGGAAGAGTTTTAATGCAGTTTTTCATTCAAAATGCGAAGTGTCAGCATTCATAAATTTTTTGCGATGATTATAGAATAAAAGCTTTTATGCAAAATGTTTAACGCTGCAAGATATAATCATTAATAAAATTTTTTCCACAAATCATGAGAATAAGATCTTTGACGAGTTTCTTACGAGTTGCGAAAAATGAGCATTAATCAGATTTTTCTGATGACGATAAAAATAGTAGCTTTAATTCAATATTTTCGAACGCTGCGAGATGTGATCATTTATGTAATTTGTTCGACAAATCGTAAAAATAAGAGCTTTGACGAGTCGCCAAAAGTGGCCATTAATGCTATAAAAACCGAAACTGTACTTCAGTATTTTCCAACGCTGGGAAATGTGATCATTAATGCATTTTTTTTTTTTTTACGACAACTTGGAAGGAAAAGAATAGCTTTAATACAATTTTTTATTTTGCAATTCAACTGCCAAATGTATGAAGTAATGAAATTTTCGCGATGTTTATAAAATAAAAAAAAAAAAAATAATAATAATAAAAAACAAACCCCAAAGCTTTAATTCAATATTTTTGAATGCTGCAAGATGTAATTTTTTCGATAAATCGCAGAAATAAGAGCTTTGATACAACTTTCCTTCCGGGTTGCAAAATGTGGATGCATTAATGCGATGATCCCAAACACTGCAAAAAGAAAAGCTTTAATTCAATGATAAATTCAAGATGTGATTATCAATACAATTTTTCCATCAAATTGTAAAAAGAGTGCCTCAATGCAGTTTTTTTTTCTTTCAGAAAAGTCGCAATATGTGATCACTAACGTAAGTTTTCCAAGCGGTCAGACTTAATTTTTTTTTTTCCAGACAAGTTATGAATTTCGTTTGTATTTCACTCATTTCAAAATACTTTGTTTTATGTAGATCTAGATCCTGCAAACACACATTCGCACGCATATTTAGATCTATAGCCTGCGCTCTGTTTCAAACATTTATGATCTAAATCATATTAAATTTGTATGTTTATATCTGTCTGGTTTAGTTTTTCGCCTCTGTCTGCTTGCGCTCATTATATTCTACACATAAATTGAAACTTTACATCTTGAACAATAATTGGAGATCACTTCATCATGAACTGCACCTGTGCATTGCCATCTAGTCTGTTAGTTAGGCCTACAGTCTCATTTTTGTTGTTAACAATGTGCCGTTTCATTCAGTCTTTGGAAGCTGTTTCTTTTCCTTCGTGATCACTGTACACGAAGTAGAAAAGATGTCTTGAGGGGCAAGGCCATTGCATTGCAACTTATTAAGGAAGCAGTTCTGTTGTGTTAAAAGCACGGCTCTTATTTTAAATGATCTCTTCCCCTTATGGCCCATACCTCTAATTTTTGTGTCATTTCTTCAGTCTAGATATCTAGATCTAGTTTCTAGATTTAAAATTTTGTTCATATACAAGAGTAGTTCGATAATCTAAGCTCAGAAATTATATCTAGATCTACCATCTTTGGCCTCCCTCGCCTAGGCACCAACCGTGGCCTTTGAGAAGACCGACCGTTAGTTGTGCATCGTCGACTAGGCATGTATGACCTACAAAACAAGCCTTTTATAACCAGCACAATTTTGCACAACTAAACGAGGATATAGCTTTCAAATAATGTTTTTTTAAAAGTATGGCCATTTTGGTACTTAACTGAAATTGAAATTTTAAAATGATACGATGATCTAATGTAAAATCACCCACAAAGTGAAACTCGTACTGAGGCCATACCTTCCGTGGATAGTTGGCAGAAGCGACGTTTAGAAACGAAACAACGGTTGAATTTGCACACGGTACACTCCGGGAATTTATGAAAGTGACGCTCCAGGGGTCAAAAGGTACGTTCCCGTCGCTAGCGAGGAGAATCGCAAACTCCCTTTTGGCAATTAAAGACGAAGGGGGTGACCTGTTGCTACAACCGAATTTATTGAGAAAATGGCTGATCACTTTTGTAAGTCCTAATTAATCCTTGTTAAGCCATGGCACTAATTACAATTTTTGGGCTTTCAGTCGGTCTATTTCAGCACAATGATTTCACCGGCGGCTCAGTTTGACGAGTGCCTGATTTCATCGTGTCGTGTCTCAAATGTATTGTGACAAAGTCATTTGAAAATTATTATAATTAAAATTGTACTGAAATATTATAGATAAAGTTCTTTCTCTGATGGCGTTATCTGATATGCTCATGCCCCGGAATGGCATAACACATCAGTTTTTTTGTTTTTTTTATGACAATAGCTGATTTATGGGACTATAGTAGAACACTAAATGTTTTGTTGCCCGACACCGTCTCTTTAATATTCTCCTTCTAAAAAGTAGAAATGCTAAGGCAAGAGGTCATATTGAGATTTTGAGAGGATCAACTGAATTTGGTCGTGGACTTTCCTGCAGTTCTCCGTAGAGCATTTTTGGAGGGATACGTTTTGATATTGATTGCTCAGAGACAATCCAAATTATGTCCGACTTATATCATGTAATTTGTTTATAACATTGGCAGCTCACAAACAATAAGAAATGATCGTAAAAAGAGTAGGCGTAGTATTTTGTAAGTTTTACTCACATAATACGACTGTAATATTCAATCTTTTTGCAGGTTGCATTCACTGGACAAAAGATATTCGTTTCCTTCTAGAAACGTCTTTCAACCTCCTGGTGGAGGTTATCTCGGCGCTAAAGGATATTGGAGATGAACAAGAGACTCGATAAATTCCTTTCCTGGACACTTTTTCTTAAAATACATTTCTGTGAAGTAAACTGATTGGGATATGTTAAAATCAATGAAACGAAACCTTTGAAAAACAATGCTTCCTAAGGTCATTTTTTTTTTCATTTACTGTCTTTGTTTTCTTTTGTGTGTCAGAGAGAGATTGTGATAATTAGAATGTGTCTAATCCTAATTATTCAGTTAATAGTTTACTCCTCTAGATTAGAACTGATAAAAAAAAAAAAAAAAAGCTCGTCCAAGTCTCGACAATCCATCCCTATTTCCTCTATTCATTCATCCATTTTCCTTCCCTTTTTCCTCTCTTCCTCCCCTTCTACATCCGTCCATCGAGCCATCCATCCATCCATCGATCCATTCATCCATCCGTTCACCCATCCATCCATTCATCCATCCATCCATCCATCCATCCATCCACCCATCCATCCATCCATGTGTCCATCCATCCATCAATCCATCCATCCATTCATCCATCCATCTATTAATCTACCCATCCATGTGTCCATCCATTCATCTAACCATCCATCCATCTATCTGATACTTGTCTTTCTGTCTGTATGTCTGTCTATCTTCGGTAGCTTTATCTTGCTGTTTGTGTCTTTATCTAGCTATAAATATCATCCATCCATCCATCCATCCATCCATTCATCCATTCATCCATCCATCCATCTAAATCATTCATCCGCCAGCCTCTCTATCCACCCATCATCCACCAGTCCATCCATTTATCCATCTATCTATCTATCTATCTATCTATCTATCTATCTATCTATCTATCTATCTATCTATCTATCTATCTA
>JBCAUA010831218.1:1257-28665 GCA_038406235.1 Peronia verruculata
CCCCCCCCCCCCCCCCCCCCCCCCCCCCCCCCCCCCCCCCCCCCCCCCCCCCCCCCAACTATCCGACTTTTTAAAAAAAATTCTAAAAGGGAAAATTCTGGTTTCATCAACAGGCAGATGGGTAATCCCCACTAACTCCGCTAGACACTGCCATGCCACGATTAACACACATCGGACCTTTACCTGGGTAAAATCGATGGTGTTGACTTCAAATTGTGTCGGTGACCTAAATATACCCTTGGAACCAATGTTTTTCAAAACTCCATGATAGACTGACACATATTCGAGCACGAGACTGAGTTTTGTCGGCTGAAAACAATACAACCGGGCAGCAATCGACATTTTTCGACTGTACCTACCGCGGGTATGGCTCAATGTTCCGGCTCTTTGTGTCTCTGACACGCGTGTTTTTGCCGTTGTTGTTGTTGTTGTTGTTGTTGTTGTTTTAAAAATCAGTTACAAGAAATACGCAGATGAAATTAAACAGATCTAATTCTTATTAAAAGGGTCACGTTTAGTTTGAAAACACTTACTTCAACTGACATGAAGTAGATCCCAGGGAAAACACTGTTTTTCAACAGGTTCGATGTGCGAGTTGACTCGGGGGCACGCAAAGGTCGCATGGTTCCACCAAAGCTAAAAACCATTTTTTCCTTTTAAATTTGTTTGCTTGTTTCTTTGTTTTTCACCAGAGCACGGTAATGTGTTATTTTTATCATTGCAATTCAGAAGGTCATAAGTCTTTATATCATTTTTCATGGTATTTGGCGCAGTATGAACATCAGGCGTTTTCCCTGGTTATGCGTGTCTATTAAATAGACCTTTTTAAAATAAAAAAAAAGCCCAATTTTCGTCAGTAAATACCAAGAAACCTCCAAGATTCAGAAAATTAATTTCTACAACCTCTACGTCAGAAACACCTTTGGGCGCTTAAGTGGCTCTATATTCGGTTCTTACTAATTTTTGTTCCATCAGTTTGACAGAGTAAATGGCATAAACTGGAATTTCTAATGTCGACCTTATTTAAAAAAAAAAATATATATATATATATATAATAATATATCTTTTTATTTTGTTATTCGAAAATAATAACACAGCTAAAAGGAAAGGGTAAGATAATAGGTACAAATAGACACTAACAAGATATTGGGTTTGAATTTATTTGTTTTGCCACGACACACTGTTCTGTGGAATCTGCCATGTCCATGCTCCAGGCAGATGGTTTACATTGTTGATACAGGAGATCTCCAGGGAAATACTTTGACATTATAGACATGCAGTTTACGAGCCAAGGAGTTGTGAAAGAGAAAAAGGAGAGAGAGAGAGAGAGAGAGAAAGAGAGAGAGAGAGAAAAGGGGGGAGGGGCAAGTTTAGAAAAAAATGTAGCATGGGTACAGGAAACGAGTAATTTTACCATAATTTGAGATGCATTTTTCATTATTTGTAGCTCCTGCTTCAATTTTTACATCATTATTGTAGATAAAAATGAACGATGTGAAGGATTCGTTAAAGAAAAGAAAAAACATTTTGCTGTTTACATTTTATTTTATATACCGACAGAATATCTGATGATGAGAACTGGATACAACCTTGACATATTCACTGTGACTTTGTCGTGCATTCTTTGTACTTGGTTTACGATCTGTGCTTTTCTCTATTGCGTACCATCATACTTGTTGGACGAATGAAACGTTTATGCACGTTTGGTGATTGCTGTTTCTACCATGTTTATGACATTTTTAAACACCAGGGGCTGATATCGTGCCTGTTTTACTGCGAGGTTTTCCTATCCCGTAACGTCTTAACGGCGTTTATTCCGAGGTGGGGTTGGAGAAACTGAAAACCTGGGCAGCCGTTTTGGGGGAAAATGAAAACATGCATCCGTGTTATGTACATTTGGCCGCCTGTTGGAGGCAGTTGGTGAAGGTTGTGTGGTCGTTATTGGCAGATTATGAGCTCAAGACTCGGCTCAAGGATTGGGGTTCTGGCTGGTTGGCTGCTGAGAAAAGATGCCTTGCCAGAAAATCATTTTCTTTTGGCATGGATGTTATCTAATCTGTTTCGGGCTAGAAGTGTGTTCGTGGATTTGAATGTATGCAGGTGTGTTGTTCATTTATCCTGTCTCACTCTGTTCACATGGAATAATAGATCTATTTTCGTGCCCACCAATTTTTATGGATTGGAGAGGAGATAGTTAAATGCCACGTTGTAAGCACAGTTGGCAGAATCATAAAAAAAAAAAAAAAAGAGGCGGAAGATATTTGGTGGGGTGGAAGAAAGGCCGAAAAGGTGGTGGTGATTTGGGGTGGGAGAAGGTAGTCGAGTAATAGATATAAATACAGGGAGTAGGTCAGAATATAAATATCGACTCATGCCAATCATGACGATGTTTCTGCAGCGGAAACTGTCCCAGCTCATTATTTGGTTTCTGCGCCAGACGGCAAATCCACCCACAGCTGGGATGAGGTCACATAGAGCATGGGCTGAAAGCAATTACCGATATTTGATTTATGTATGAACTCCTGGAGTTATAAGTTCAAAGAGCAAGAATGTGCACTCTCAACTGTTATTAATGTTAACAATGGGAGATCGTTTTGACTACGTATTAGTCCTGTTACTTCCCTTTGCCAAACACAAGCAGTGTGTGTTGAACAGGTAGTGTAAAAAAATCATCTTTGAACTCTTTGCTTGAACTTTGCAACAACAACAACAACAACAACAACAACAACAAAATCCGAACAATTCGTGGTAGAAGAAAGATGTTTGTTCGTTTTTTTTAATAATTTGACCTTTCTTTTGTGTAGTCAGTCTTTCCAATGACAAGCGGTAGAGCCAGGATTCTTCCTGTTTACAATGTTTCTCTTGTGTCTAGCAAAGATATATATATATATATAATACGGCTGGTCAAAACTGTCTTCCATTGGTCAGAATATAGATCTAGTGTGAGTGTTTGAAAACTGAAACCAGTTGAATTAGAGTCACGTAGAGGAATTTGATATCCAGAACAATTACTAGAAGTTAAGTTAAGCAAAAATAAGAACAGACAAGCTGATGACAGTATTAACAAAAAAAGCTGAACAATTATTACTTAAAACAGTAAAGCACATTGAGCGCGCAAGATGAAAACAAAATAAATTGTAAAAGAATAAAATAGACGTTAGAGATCCAATGTTGAAAACAATCAAAACGATATTGTTACAAGAAATTACAGCTGAAATCAGACACTACGAGTGAAATATACTATCTTGCAATTTGAAAACATAATGCAAGCTTAAAGTAATCAGAACATTCAGAAAGTATGGAGCGTTTATCAGGATGGCATAATGACAACAAGGGGAATATATTGTGCTTTGCTATCAGCTTTTTTACAAATGCATAGTACCGTATTGGCTTGCACATCGCTGCTCGCACCTCCCATTACATGGTGAGTCCAGGGGCATGAAAGCCGTTCAATGACAGCGCCAATATAAGTACTCTTTTGTGTGTTCTCAGTCGTGGGCATTTGGTTTAACTGTTAGCTTTAGGAGAATATCTGAATGATAAATGAATTTATTCGTTCACGCAAATGTTTTACAAGCGGAAAATAAGTTCATATATAAGT
Source organism: Peronia verruculata (assembly GCA_038406235.1). NCBI lineage: Eukaryota > Metazoa > Mollusca > Gastropoda > Systellommatophora > Onchidiidae > Peronia > Peronia verruculata. The sequence goes on from JBCAUA010831218.1 coordinate 4,859, forward strand.
TGCTCCATCGAATGTGTACAGAAATACTATCCTCTTTTATTATTATTATTATTATTATTATTTTAATAATGCGTTTTTATCATTGGAGCACCCCTGAGTGCGTATGGTATTTAATATTGATTTCTATTGGAAGTGTTAAATTCGCCTTTGCATAAGTTTACGTGTGCGTGTCAAGACCATTACTGTAACTCGTGAGTGCTGAAGTGGCCGCTACAATTCCCAGGCGAGAGTTTATGAAAGTGAGAGGAGCTATTTTCGTTTTCGCGTCGACTGTTTAGTGGCTGGCATGACATGCGCGCTCATTTATTACGAAATTCTCCAAGGTTTTTCAAGTATTTTTGGTTGCTATATTTTTTCCAAGTATGGTTGTCATGGTTTGAACTCGAAACCAAAAAAAAGATGTGAGTAATAAAAGCAGTTGAACGTTTCTGTCCGTGATTACTTGCGCGTGATTTGCCCATCATGAACACGAGGGAATACCCAACAGTTGTGGTGTTGTATGCAATGGGCGTTTCAGAAATGGAAACCGAATTCGAGATTGTCAAATATGGTTGTGAAATAATGATTTATTTTATTCGGATTGCATATTTCTGCTAGTGGCACAAGCAGTAATTAGGACAAACAATGGTACAGTGATGAAAGCTGGTGAGTACTATTTTACAAGCTGAACAAGTGAAATTTATTGAGTTAACTTTTTTAGGGTATAGCATGTAGCGCCCTTTTATTGTAATTGCAGGGTTAAATTTAAAATGTTGTGCCCAAGACGTATATCGTACACAGGGTCGGCGACATGCGATCAATTTCTCTCGGTTCGTTTGTTTGTTTTCATTTGCATAGCCTCCTTGATTGTGACATCAACAATCCTGCATTTGTGTTTGAAGTTATGAACCTAGTTCTCCGATATCTCTTTGCTGCGGTCATTTTTATGCTTTATCAACTATTCTAGTCATTCCCACGCACACCCAACTTGGTGATGGGTGTAATACAATGTAGCTCCGCTTATGTGCCGTCAGGTGGATGTCCAAATTGAGTGAATCACCTCACATCCTGAATTGTCTGTTCCGCTTTCTCATCTTTTCGTGCAACATCCTTGTTCATCTTCTTTGATAGATAAATATAGTTATGTAAGCAGGATCTCGATATCAACAGACCCTCTTTATTCTGAGACTGAGGGCTCCTTCTGTACAAAAAAAAAAAAAAATGTTATCTGAGGCTAAATAGGATGTTTACCAGCACTATAAATTCACCCCCTTGTCTTTCTCGCAGCACATAAAACGCTCACAAATTATCACCCATACATCCATCTACCGGGCATGTTTCTGTTCTTGTGTAGCACAACAAACGTGATCAGTGCCATCTTTCAGCCAATTGAAAACAGAGGCAGTGTTTTTGCAGCTACATTTTTGCGGGAAGCCGGCGTCACCATCTAACTGTGGACTGGTATTCCAAACTTCATACGTCTTTATCTTTGTAGCTCGTTTTACGGCTGGGTTCCAAATTTACATGTTAGTTATGTATTTACTGTTACTCTCTCTCTCTCTCTCTCTCTCTCTCTCTTAACCCGTGACTTTAGTTAGACGGCTTGTGATTCTGAAAATGGACATCCCAGTTTTCCCTGGTATTCTCCCCAAAGAGCTGTTGTCAAAGGCGTCGTTAATTAAAAATGGTATCTTTGCTAGTTCGATGGGTAATTATTGTCGATAAGCACGCAGGTTCCCTATCAAGTGATTTTAGGGATGATCTCATCCTGCCGGGATGAGCCGATAGCTCAGCCTCACTAATAGCCGGCCATACCCTCCTGTGATGGTCTGCCCGGCAGGGCATAAGGGACCCTCCTACCGCACGGGTGAACAGTGTCAACAGTGGAGGGCCCGCAGTATTAGATCCTGGTCTCTTTCTCAGTACAGGATGTTCTTTTTGGAGGGTTGGGGGCGGGGGGAGTGGGGGAATTCAGTATAATTGATTGTGCTTTGTCACAGTGTGTGATAATAATCATCCATGTTAGTCGTATACATTCAGTTGGATGCGAAAATCTTAAATTGGTCGACAGCTTTGCTCAAGAATTCTGAGGGATATGGTGCTGGTTTCAGTTTGTTGAGGGCGATCGCTGTCTTGCATTCAGTACTCGGGTTTTCCCACCTATCATCGCATAACTTTGTATTGTAAGTAACATATGACTGATAATGGTGTTATTGATAATTATATGTCATCCATCGCAGGGCAGCGTGCGGCGCTTCAGTATTGAGATCGTGTCATAATTTTGTGCCCGTGTATGACATAGATATCACCAACAAAACAGCAACAATAACAGCAAGAACACAAGAACAACAACAGACATGCAGACATGTTGTCATGTTGTGTAGAAACGTACAGCTTGAAACATCGTTTTTTTTTTTTTTTTCATAAAAAAGATATCAACAACCAGTGATACAACAGTTCTGTACTGTAGCTCTGGCCAAGTTATCTGTCTCTCTGCCGGTACATAAGTTTGTACAGTGTGTTTAATGAGCCTTGTGCGGCAGTTTTCATGCCTAGTATTCATCATGCAGTAGTAGGCCTACAGTATTCCCTCGTTTATCGCATATTATTCACTTTTGGTGGCCTCATAATATCGCGTTTTTTGTCTGTTTGTTTGTTTGTTTTTTACATGTACATATTTATGTTATCTGTATAGTGAGGTGCGCCGTTATAAATAAAACGGTGAGTGCCCCATATAGAATTAAAAATGATTTACATTATGATTAAGATTTATAATTTTCTCTCTGTAACAGATATACAGTAAGCTAGTGTGTACAACTAGAGAGAGTTAATAGCAGTATGGGGGAGGTCTATAAAGGTTTAAAATATACCTAAATAACAATAAATGTAGCATCCCTACCTCGCAGATTTTTTCTTAACACGGGTAGTCCTAGAACCTAACACCGAGGGAATACTGTATTAAAGATAAAACACACGCGTCTGTAGTTTCGGGGTTTGGGGAAGAGATTGATATGAAGAAATAGGAAAAACCCGCATGACCGTTGCTGTTTGGTAACATGTGGAAGGAGAGGCAGAAGTGCCATATAGTATTATTATAATGGATGGTATATCGCAGTACGATATAATTAGTATATACACACATATATATGGATTGAAAGTCTGCATAGGAATACTTACAGAGTTAGATAGTACGAGATTTAACTTCAAAAGAGAATGCCCGGGTACTGTGTTACATAAATGTTTTGCACTGTTGATAGTAAATAGAAATTTAATCGTTGTTTTTCTTACATGAAAAAGTGCTCACTTCTTTCTTTTTCTTCTGCTAGCCATTTCTTATCTGACATTGGAAAGAGATGACTTTACGTATCTGTACCTATGTATCTATGTGAGCAATACGAAGTATACAAGTTATTATGCTAGGACTAACTACATGTAATTTCTAATGATCCTGTTGACTTCAAATTTGGCGGAAATGTGCATAAATGTTTTATATGGTTGGGAATTTCTCTTCATAATTTTTCAACAAAAGTATTTTTTTACTGTAAGTGTGAGGTGAAGCAAGGTGTCTCCGAACATCAAAATGGAGCGGGACGCTCGTGATTTTCAAACATTGATTTTGTATGATTACAAAGGGGGTTTAACTGCTATGAGATATTTGGATTAGCTATCAACAGCATTTGGAAACTCTGCTCAGTCTTCCCAGTGAAATTATTAACAAATGGCATCCAGAAATTTTCATGTGGCAGAAAGACCACCAAAGCAGACCCGACCCGTTTGTATGGAAACAAATGAAAACAGAGCTATGCGAAAGTGTGTGGATAGAGACAGTAGGGGAACTTGGCTTGTCACCCATTATTCTCTATATAACATCACATGAGCCCTTAAAGCTAAGGAAGGTCAGTGACTGAGAATCAGAAATGGACTAGAGTTTTGTCAAACATGCTTAGAGAATATGATGAAGACCGGTCAAAGTCTGTGTATAAAGTCAGGGCTGGAAACAAGACCAGAATGTACAGTTGAATGTGAAAGCAAACGGCAAAGCATAGTTGTAATGGGTGGGTGCTGGAGATGCTCCACCTGTGAAATTTACTCATTGTCAGACACTGCTACAATGATGGTGACTTTTTTTTTTTTTTTTCGGAAAATGCCGCCATATTCTAACAATTATTATTCCTGTAGAAGAACAAAGGATGTTACTGCCCTATGGTGTATCAATAACTGTTTACCAAAGACCTTCCACTGACACAAAAACATCCGAGAACGCGTACTCGAGGAACTGACCCTCACAACGATAGCATCCCATTGTTCATATTGCTGGCTTGTACTGTTATAGATATTTTTTATTGCATATGTCTGAGTTACGTCAGGACATATTGCCTTAGCCAAGGTCTCCATTGTGTGCCTTGGCCTTAGCTTATTTACAGTGCCTCAGTAGTCAGCACTTCTTGTTTTACTATCGATACTTAAAATATGGTGATCTAGCCATTATGAATTTGTCTATCTACTGTCTCTCTCTCTCTCTCTCTCTCTCTCTCTCTGTGCAATCTGTCTCTCTACCATTTATCTCTCTTTCTGTGCCGTCTCTCTCTCTCTCTCTCTCTCTACTGTTTCTCTTTCTGTGCCATCTCTCTCTCTCTCTCTGCTACTTCTCTTTCTGTGCCATCTCTCTCTCTCTCTCTACTGTTTCTCTTTCTGTGCCATCTCTCTCTCTCTCTCTCTGCTACTTCTCTTTCTGTGCCATCTCTCTCTCTATCTCTGCTACTTCTCTTTCTGTGCCATCTCTCTCTCTCTCTCTCTCTCTGCTACTTCTCTTTCTGTGCCAGCTCTCTCTCTCTCTCGACTGTTTCTCTTTCTGTGCCATCTCTCTCTCGACAGTTTCTTTTTTCTGTGTCATCTCTCTCTCTCTCTCTCTCTCTCTCTCTCGACTGTTTCTTTTTCTGTGTCATCTCTCGCTGTACTATTTCTCCTCACTCTTTGTGCCATCTCTCACTCTGCCATTTCTCTCTCTTTCTGTACCATCTCTCTCTCTCTCTCTCTACCATTTCTTTCCCACTGTGTACCATCTCTCTCTCTCACTCCCTGTACGATTTCTTTCTCTCTCTCTCTCTCTCTCTGTGCCATCTCTCTCTCTCTCTCTGTGCCCTCTCTCTTTTGTGTCATCTATCTCTCTTCTATTTTTCTCTCTTTCTGTGCCATCTCTCTCTCTCTACTATTTCTTTCTTTTTTTGTACCATCTCTCTGTGCTAACGTTCTCTCTCTCTCTAACCACTGTATCTCTCTCTCTCTCTCTCTCGTTGTGTCTCTCTCACTCTGTGCCATTCCACCAAGGTGGTGAAGAAAGGAAACCATCAGTTAGGCTATATTATTAATTTTGGGGCCCCATACTCATACAGGTGGTATGTGGGACCTGTTTAAACCGGCCGAGGGCAGAAACTCATGGCTCATGAGCTTCAGGACCCCAACCACTCTTTTACCCCCTCATCCCATTCCCATCCTTCTCTTCTCTGATCGCTATGCGCCACAAACGATGAGGATCTTGTTTTAAGATAATTGTGTGAATTTACTACACCAGAAATGGCTTTTGTTAGATCTATATTATGATGACTATAACTATAAACAGTAATAACATGTCTTCTCTTCTTTTCCTTCTTTGTTGTCTTTTTGTGTTTCGTTTTTTGGGGTCATCTTTTTTTTTCCTCTTTGTCTTCCTCTTTTTTTTCCACCCCCCCCCCCTTCTTTTTTTCTCTCCTCTTCTTATTCTTGTAGGGAAAATACATAAAATGATATGATTATAATAGGAATAATACTAATTAAAAGTGGGGGAAGGGAGAGAGAAGCTAAGTGACTTTGGGAATCTCATCATGAGGCTCAGAATTACTCTCCTATTGTAGAAGCTCTTCAAAGACAGAGAGGGAGAGAGAGAAACAGAGGAGTTTGAGAGGGATAGAGGGCACCATTGAAAGGGTCAAGTTGAAAACACTCTTACTTACAAGCACACTTACCACTGGTTGGGTAAACATGACCGTGGCTGAGGCACGCAGCCCAGTTTGGCCCCTCAGTCATAAGGTGCAGTGCTTTCTAATCCACCGTCTAGCGTCTAGTGATCGTAGTACAAACAGTGCCGTCAAGGCCTTGCAGTCAGGATCTTCCTATTGAACAGTATAGTATATTATAAATGTTTGAACCTTCCGCTATTTTGGCATCATATATATAGAATACATATGTTATTATTACAATACAGCAAATGTCCATATTGGTCAGCAGTTGTCACAACAAGGCTGGTGTCAAAAAATCGAGGAGATCTTGTCGATATATATATATATCTCGACTATATATATATCGACAAGATCTCCGCAACTTTCTGAAGAACAGCCTTGTTATCACAACTGCTGACCAATATGGACATTTGCTGTATTGTAATAATAACATATATATATATATACATATTTATATATATATTATAAACATGTTAGGGCCCAAGTGATGCTATTTGTATGCTTTAGATTTAAGGGGAGCTGAATCAGTTTTGTATCCTCCTAATCTTTTGCTTAGTTGACTTAGTATCTGGGTTTACAGAGGTTGTGGTAAACTGTTGCTTATTCATAAAACTTTGTCACCTGTATTTCACTTACTTGTATTTTTCAGTTGTTCTGCACTTCTTGCACCAGTTAGGCCTTTTTTCAAGGATCTGAAACTGTGAAACAATCATTATAAAAATATGAAACTGAATATGTTGTGATCCAAATGATGGGCTGTGTATCCCTGAATTTTCCTCCTCTTCTTTTTTTTTTTTAACAACTTCTGTTTACAGTCTTGGATCGTTCAATTTGTTCTAGTATACACATCCTTTGACATGTCCCTTAACTTGTAAATTTATGTATTCAAGGGTGCTAGATGTAATATAGGAGTAATTGAGCTGATGGCCGTTAAATCTCAACACAAACATAACAAGCACACAGCAGTAGTTTGAGTGGAAGAAGAAATGATTGCTGATGAAGGGTACATGTTTATATAGTTTCTAATGTGATGTGAATGATTTTGCTGTGTTTAAACATATACTTTTGGGACAAAATGGATGACTGGTACTTGAAATTTTAGCTCTTTCTACTCAAGCTTTACTGACAAGTAAAGCTCTGTATTTGCTTGTTTATTCAGTTAGATAAAAGTTTCTTTTCTTTGTAGGATACATGTAAGCAGAATTATATATATATATATATATAATGGAAACCACAATAACAACAAAAAACAGCATCAGATGGTGCAGATGAAAGAGGGCATAGAATGTTTCTTCAGCCAACATAAGCAGGAAGGGGGGGGGGGGGGAAATGAAATAGGAAAAAGCTATTGATGAAAACATTCACATAATCTGAAACAAATTTGCTATCTTGTTGACTCATCTAATCTTATCACAACCTCTACATTTTCTTTTTCTCAGTGTTAGTGCTCTTCTTTTAGAAGATAAATTGAAACCAGCCTGTGCACATTTCCAGTAAACTTCATACCCAGAAGATGTTATATGTGATCACCGAAATTGCTGCTGTGCAATGAGAGATTGGGATATGATAGAGAAATGATAATTTGCTCATGTAGAAATCTATCATGCCACTGTTGTTTATAGTTTTATCCCTTGTCAGTTCAGAGCTGTTCTCTTGGTGTCATATATCATCATGTCGGTTTTATCAGCCATTTACATGTAAAAATATATCTGTGTGATGCAAAAGATATACAGATAATGTTTCCTTTCACTTGGGTTGATGTTTGTGTGCAAGATGAGGAGGGATCTTTGTGCTATCATAAGAAACTTGTCTCAAACTGTAGACAAGCAGATAAGCCAAATATTCCTTCAGGCAGTTTGTTGTTAAGGTGTTTATCTTCAACAGATAAATGGAGGGTTTGTAAGAGTTTTCAAAGGCAAAATATTTGAATTATATCCGATGCCTTCATCATTATTTCAAGAGTAGATAAGCAGCTAGATGAACATGCTCCTTGTCAACATCTCATAGCTTTATGTTGTAACAGGTGTGGGGCAAATAGTTTGCTCTTCCTTTTCCCTTTCCCCTGACTCTGCAATATCAGATGTCCTGGGTCTTAATTAAACTATGCAAGGTGACCAGTGAAAGGATGATTGGGAATTTTGCATCTAAAAGGCAGCCCTCAATACATGTAATTAGTGTTCATTCAGATTAAGTGTTTGGTGGTCACATCCATTGCCATCTCCAGTTGTCCTTCTTTCTCTCTCTCACTTTATCTTGTATGTTTTTTTCCTTTCCTTTCTATTTTCCCTCTTTCTCCTGTGATCTCTTCCCTTTTCTCTTTCTTCCATCTTCCATCTCTCTCATCATTGCTTGATTTCCTGCTTAATAAAGCATGTTGTGCATCCTTCTCATATTTTCCTCTTTGTCTTAGCGTTTATCGGACTTGAAACAATTTTAAATCCTCTGTGTTCATTTTCTCATTCACCAGAACTAAGGATTTCTCTGGGTGGCTTCCCCCATAGTAACACCCATGAATGATGGAGCGGATCAAAAACTTTATCAGTCCTCGATCACAGAGGAAAAAGCTGGCGCTGGCCGCTGGCGACACAGGTCTCACCATCAATTCAGGCACTCCATCACCACACAAAACTTTTGGAGTATCGCTAGAGACCCTAATGAGCCGAGCTCCGGTGCATGCAACCGTACCTACAGTTGTCAGCAGGATCTGCGAGTACATTTACAAACATGGTGAGTCAAATGCAGATGCCCTTCACTTTCCTCTTGTGCAAGTACATGCTTTAGACTCAATGAGTCAGTCAGATGTCTTTTTCCACACTTCCATCTGTCTTATCCCACAGTTCTTCCATCTAGCCTTTCCTGAGTATCTAGGCCATAATACATGCACTGACGCACTCCAGACTTTCCATTCTTCACTAACTTTTTTTTCTCTGTGCATTTTTTTTTGTATTCAAATCCCATTTTGTTAATACATAGTTATCAGGCAATCATAGTCATTATATATATTTTAGCAGTTGCTCAACATTCACCAATTTACGTTATGTTTTTTTATCCTATCTCTCTTAGTTCACTTTATCACCCCCCTTTCTTCCCTTAAAAAAAAAAAAAGTATCATTTTTTATTGCAAAATGCTTTCCTCTGCCATTATTGTATTGCCAAATGATATCATTAATTGGTGCTTCCACAGATAGTATTTTCAGTGCGTAAATGTACCTTCATTTTTCTATCATCTCATCCTCATGTGCTACATTTGTCATGGCTGCATGTTCTCTGGAGTTGTAGGTTGCTTTTCATCTTTTGCAATATGTATCATGATCATTTGTTTTCATGGAAAAAACTAGCTGCTTTTGATCTGTTGTTCATAGCACTGGAGCTTTTTTTCTGAAATTGCCAATTAATTTTCATCTGCGTCAGAGTTGCATATACTTACTTTCTGCTTTACAAGTTGCTTCTCTTGATTGTCTTTACCATGGTTCATATTGTTTGGAGTTAAATGCTCACATTGCCTTTCATCTGATTAGTATGGCTTGGCTGCGTACTTTCTGGAGTTAAAAGGTGCTTCTCGTAACTTTGTCGTTGCCATGACTGATATTTGTTTTTAAACTAAATACATGATGATTTTCATCTAAATATTGTCTGCATACTTTTCTGTAGCAAAGCCCTTTGTATCATCTGTCTTTCTCATGAATGCATACTTTCTTTAGTTGGCAGAGGGTTTTTATTCTTTGACTCCTTCCATTCCTTTTCTTCATCTCTTTTTGTCTTGTATACATTTGGAATATACAAGTTGTTTCCCATCCCTTGACTCCTTGTTAAATGTTTGTAAACAATAGTTACCAATGTCCAATGACCTGTACATTCCTTAGTGTCATATCATTGTCTTTTTGTGGTGTCATGCTGGCTGTAGCTTGTCAAACCAGCATTCCATTGAGTATAACATTATGTGTTGCTATAATTCCTGATCCTCAACCTTTGTTACAATGTCTGTCTTGCACTCTGAAGCCCTTGGCCAGCATTGTTTTTTTTTTTTTTGTTTGTTGTATACAACCTTTTCTTCATGTGTGGTATGAGTTGCCAACTTGACACAGCCAGCCATCATTATAGCTAGTGACCCTGACAAAGGAAATAGTATAATGTTACATCTGCTGTCTTGCAAGTGCATTCCAGAAGGGGTCAGGCTGAACTGCAAACTACTTAACTTTAAGAGTGTCAGCAGGAAAAGCCAAACTGTCAGGTTCCACTGTAAAGTATCATGACTTTAGTAATAGTGTTAAAGGAATCACAGGATATAATATAGTATCCATGTAAAATGGTATTATATTGTCCTCTGTTTAGAAGGAAGCTCCAAACAAAATATTATGAGAAAAAAATTTAGACTAAACCGGCCCCTTGGCACTTCGAGGGTTAAGGAAACAGTTTCCTTTTTCCTTTTGTTCACTTTCCGTAAGAAGCGTGCACTTGAGATAAGCATTTTGTCTTTTTCAAGCAACTGTGTAAAGTTTTCCTCATCTTGTTTTTAATGGCAACTTTTCTTTTTGGTGTGTATTAAGTTTGCTTTTCTGAACTGAAAGTGTCTGTGATCTCTTGACATTGCTCTCAGATCACTTGATGTATACTATAATGGGCTCAAAATGAAAAGTGCTGTGAGCTATTGATAGCTTCAACATGCACCGTGGAATTATCATACAGTCGCACTGTCATTTTAGTGAGGTGTGACATTACTGAAATGCCAAGTATGCAGACAGCTTCTTGTGGTTGTTTTTTTTTTTTCAATTCTGTTCGTCACACAGCCATTGAAAAATGAGCTGTCAATGGCTTGAACTTGCAACAGAAAAATCTGAAGGTTGAATGTGGTAATAAAGTGGCCTGATATGATGTTTTTATTTTACATTAAATTTAAAAGAAAAAATAAATATTGCTTCTGTGGGTAAACTATAAGTTCATCTGGATGGTGTGAAGTGAGTATAAGGTTTATGTGCTAAACTGTTCATTTTTGTTGCTTTTTTTTTTCCCTGATTTTAGCAGATGTTGAGGGGGGCACATCAGTCTCCTGAATTTGCAGCATCTCTGGCTGCAGTCTGACGGTTTTTTTCATTACTTGAAAATATCTATATTACATATGATATTTTATGGGATGGTAATAATTCACTTTGGTAGAAAATTATCATATATAACTCATTTTTATTGGCCGTGAAACATCAAGGATTCATTTTTATTTCATTGTTTTATATGTTTTGGTTTTATTTTTCCCATGTGAAAAAATTTCTGCACTTGAAGCCTTTGACCACCTTTGAAGAAAGCAAATATTGAACAGAAAAGGTCAGAAGGATTAGAATTGTGGAATGACAGGAAGGGATAGATGGAATGACAGTTGTTGCTCTTTATATGGGAAGGAATTGTGAACTCAGAAAAGAAGTATATACAGCAATGTAAGCAGCTCTTTGATATGAAAGGCGACATTGACAACTACCTCAGAACTGCTGAACAGTTGTCAAAGATGCCTCAGATGTTTATTTCATTTGTTGAGTCAGTAATGTTTCATTTCATTTGTTGAATAAATACCATCTTTGAACTGACTTCTTATTCCTTAGTTCCATAATATGCAATTATGCAAAATCTACACAAAACTTGCTGCTTCTAGTGTAATCTTTTAATGAAGCAGACTGTAAGATTTTCAAGAAATTAAATCCTTCAAATTTATTGTGCAAGAGATTTTGGGGAATACCCAGACTTGTGTAAATGTGATAAGGGGAGTTTCATAGAACTGTTGTGAAAAGTTCACTTTTAGACCCTTTTGAGGTAAATTAGTTCAGGGATGTCACAGCAGAATTTCTTTGTCTTCTAAATTTGGTGATTCAGGAATTGCTGAAAAATAGCTGCTTCACATGAGCTCTTATGATATTGCTGCCATCTAACTCATTCTCTCTACCTTTGTCTAACTCATTCTCTCTGTCTTTGTTGGATTGTGAGGAGGAATGATTTGAAATTGGGCTTTTTATCCCAAACTGCTATGTTACACTGGCATTTTTTGAACTGCGAGAGCCTAATTGTTTTAAGTGCCACTGCCATGCTTTGAAAACCAGCTTTTGTCAAAAGTGTCAAATTCACAAAATGTAAACAAATGTAATGTCAGTATTGCAAATTTCTACCCACAAAATTTCTCAGCAAAAATTGGCAGCTTCTAAAAGCCGAGATAATCCTTTCTCTTAGGATTGAAAGGCTTAAGCAAAACAACTAGTCAATATTACAGTGGCAGTGACACTGAAGACAGGCTTTCAAAGGTTGAGTAGGTTTTATGATTATTTATAATCTCCACATGTTCACATGTTGATCACCTTAACTTCACACTACCCCCTTTTTTATTTTATCCTGGTTTTAGAATGTTTATGCAACAATATTTGTCAGTACACATGGGAACACCATATATATGCCCTATCAATTTTGCCAGTCAGGGTTATGTGGTGGAGCTCTGAAGGTGAAAACTATAGGCATTTTTAAAAATAAAATATTTCCATGCCAGGCTCTATATTCTCCATCTCCTGCCATTTTTATGTTTGGACTGAAAACTCATTGTTAGACTCCTAAACTAGGTTAGCTCAGTATATGAGTCTGACATATGTCAATGTTAAATTTGGTATATCATGGAATCCTGCACTGAACCATTGACATTCCTTTTCTATATGGTTTAATAAGATCTGACTGGAGTATGCTATTTTCCTATTCCATTTTTTAATAATGTGATCAACTCAGTGAATATTATTAAATCATGTAAATTTGAGCAACCTGTCTAAATGGTACCGTTTCAAACAATTTGTTTTGCTTGCAGCTTGGGTAAAGAAATAGTTTGACAGTGTAAAGTACCTGCTTTTATATGTAGAAAAAGCAACTGTAAGTATGATTTTTTTTTTTTTTTTACTTTTATTGTCATTATTATTTCCTTTGCCATGTCTTGACAACCTTGTACTATAAATGAGGTCTCATCTGTCACTCACTGAATGTTACATTCTATTTTTATTGCGTTTTAAAATTTACATGCAGCTTGGCTGAGAAATACATTTTGTAGAGCAATAAAAGTTCTTTATGTGGAGTAAAGATAATAAAATGTAAATTTTTTGCTGTTATTTTCTTTATTATATTTATTTTTCATGTGCCACAGGTCTTGACAACGTTGGGCTGTTCCGTGTAAGTGGCAGTGTACGGGTGGTTGAGAGGATGCGCATGCAGATTGAGTTAACAGGGGATGTCAGTCTGGAGGAGGAGAATGATGTGGCGGCAACAGCGGGGCTTCTGCGCGTTTTTCTTCGAGACTTGCCTGACACACTTGTGCCTGCCAGGCTGACTCATCATTTTTTCTCTGTTGTTCAAGGTGAATTTGAACTTACTTTAGCCCAGCCTCATTGCAATTGCCGTTATATATCTGTGGTGTCAGGCTCTGTCATCTGTAAATTTGAAGGGAAGAATGTAATTTTTTATTCTTCTTTTTTTCTTTTTTTTTTTTTTTTCAGTGCTTTAAATTTTTTTCAATACTATAATTAAATATTCCAAACTGGAACAGGGAAATATTAGCCACAATGTCAAATTGCATGATCTTATGCCTCAAACTGAGCTATATTTAGAATTTCAGGAAGTTAATTTTGTGCCCCCCCCCCGTATTTGCTTTTTCATACAGTTTTACTTGGAACTTTTTTAGGTACAAAATTTCAGTGTGTCATGAACAGGCCTTTATGGTAATGAGAAGTTTTTAGCAACTATGAAAAAAAACAACCCAAAAACATCAACAAAATTAATAAGTGTAATAATTTCTTTTGAAAATGATTTCTTCAGGATGATATAAGGAGGAAAGGTGACTTGATGATCCAGCTTCAGCATGTGCTTAATAAAATTGTCAAATGCTCTGTGTTTGTTGTAATATATATCTGTCTGATATTCAAAAAACAAAGAAAAAAAAAACAACCTGACTAATATTTTATGTTGAGAAGTAATTTGTCTTTTTTTTTTTATTTCCTTAGGTTCTCAACAAAGCCAGGAAAATGTCACAGCAGAGATTAAAAAAGCGCTGGAGCTTTTGCCAGATGAGAACTACAGTTTGCTGAAATACATTTCATCTTTGCTGGTAGTGGTAGCAGAAAATGAGGGTGATAATAAGATGTCTGCTTTTTCTTTGGCAATACTGTTTGGACCCAATGTGTTCAGGTCAGCAAAAATTTGTATCTTCATACACTGAATGCTGAATAGAGGCCACTTCTTTTCTCACACAATTTCAAGACCTTTTGAATTTGAAAAGAAATATGATGTATAACGTCCAGTATTACTGCTCAGTATCCATCTGTTTGCTCTTTATCACTGGTGTGAGGAAGGTTGGGGGTGGGGGCACTCCTGCAATATGTGATGAATGTCATTTGAAGAGAAAAAGTCAACCCCTCCCCCGAAAAATCATAGTAATACAGTTTTCATAGATGGCTAGATTTTGATTAGTGAACAATTCCTGCAATAGTATTTGTCCAAAAAGGAAATTTGAATTACAATACATTTGTGTCTCCTGTGTTTACTCCAAACTTGTGAGTGAAATTTATGGTGTGGCAGAGATTTGGGCTTCATGTTTTTAAAATGGCAGATTACCAAAAAGTTGTGTTCAGAATGTTGGAAAAGTAAGACTTTGCTGCTTAAAGTGGACATGGCAACAAGCTTATGACCTTTTGATAGAAATTGTGAACAAATCACCTGGTATTGTTTTGAGAAATTGATTGAAAAGAGTGTGTAACAGCACATAAAGTCCTGATAAAAGCTTACTGGTTTAGGGTAGTAGCTTTTACTGTTTCCATGTGTGCCAGACATGTTTTGATTTCAATTTGTAGCCTTTGGTTATCATTCAAAGACATGAACACTTTAACTGATCAATACTTCTCACAAAAGTTGCAGCCTTCCCTGGTTCCTTGCATCTGAGATGCGATATAATTTCAATATATGCCTGTGGTTTTTATCAGTTCATACATACATTTCAATTCATCAGCATTCCTAAAAAAAAAAGTGCATTATCCATTTCTGAGTTGTTAAGGATAGATTAATGGAATTAGTGGGGACATTAGTTGTATAACTCGAATGGAATCTTGTTGTGACAGTAAACATAATTTTGAGCTTAATGTCAGCTCACATTTCCACAAGCATGCAAGACATGATCATTTCTCCTTGTGAAGGGATAGAATTTCCACTAAATATCACTTTAAAAAAAGGGGGGGGGGGAAATGTCTGTGTGAATTGGACTGCTAGTTGCCTTAAATCATTTACTGAGTAACAGTGAACACACTGTGAGGATGCTGAATGCTCTCTGTGTAACATTGTCATGAAATGGATTACTGTAGCTTGTTTAAGGCATGTAGTTTAAATACTGTGGACATTGTATGTGTAAGTTTGAAGCTGTAGAACAAAATTCAGTCAGTTAAACTATATATTCTGCAAGGAAATCTTTACTTAAGTACAATTCAGTCAATTTTCTGGGAGACCTGTGCTGTAAGAAATTTCCAATCTAAATTTTCTTTAACAAAAAAAAGAATCATCATAAATTCATTGTTCTAAGAACTCTTTTTTTTTTCTTTCTTTTTTTCTAATAGTGTCTTATTTCATTACAGCCTTTTGATTATGTGGTGTACTCTTACATTGCCAGACTTTGCTTAAAACCTGATCTACATTAACTCATGCCCTCCGGAATTTTTTTTTTCTTGTGTGAATTGTAATTATTTTACGTGTGTCACAAAATTACGAAATCATGGGTCTCATTTTCACATTTCGTGTTTCTATTTTGGGTTGGAACCCAATGAAAGTGAATTGAATGGAAAACACAAATAAATATCCAGATAACAATGAGAGCGTGTTAGTAGTGTTCGTGGGAAGAAAAAATGAAGGTAAAACATAAACATTCAGGTAACTATTTTTTTTCACCTCACCCACCCAAGGTAGAAGACCATGTGAAGGCTTGTATTATCCAAAGTGTACATCTAAGTAAAAGTTATCCATTAGTCAATATGTAAACAGCATTTCAAGTCCATGAGAGGTTATAATCCAATTTATGTGAGCACCGATTTGAGGCTGAGTGTTGACATATATGAAGGTAAAAATTTGGGCTCCTTGATGTGGGTGGGTTGAATGGAATTCTAGATTTAGATCTAATTCTAGTTGTAGCTGGCACTTCTACAACAGCCCATTCCTTGTGATCTTCATTTGCCCTGATGTCTCATCTTCCCTCCACGTTACCAGCGTTAGGTCTAGATCTGGATAGATATACTAGGTCCCCTTTCGCCATGCCCACTTTTCTCATCACTCACTCTCAACATCTAGATCTAGAATTTCACCTGATTAAGGGCTGTCATTTTCGAGATCTCAGATCCAAATGTAATCTATATCACCATTAGAAATCTTCTTTTCTTCCATTTCAAGCCAGCTTTGAAGCTTTGGCTTCGTTTAGGGCACTTATCTGCCAGCCGTGGCACTTATCTCATTTCAGACGAACGAACTTGGCAAAAAACTGGGTCCAAATCACTTAAAAACAACAGTTCTGCACTTTGTGAACTTTTGAAACAAGAATCTTTGTTTACATCCAGTGTACACACTAGTGTCAGATCGAGGCTATAACTATAAAACATGGATAGAAATGGAATAAGTTCGTGGGTTTTGTAAGCTGAAAATACGACTTTACATCCACAGGTGAAAATTGGTGAGCCGTAATTCAACTTTACCGAGAGAATGAGTTAAAGGACGTAAAACTTTGCAGCTAGTTTTTTTTTAATGTAATTATTGTAGTTTATCAAAAAGCAGGCATATTGCTGATAGAAGTAGATTGATCCAATGTACATGCTTGCATGTTGAAGTCACACATACACATGGACATTCAATGAGGTCCAGTGAAAGTGCTGATGGAAAATACATTGTGCATACTTACTTCTGCAGCCTTATTGTAAATATCAAGATCAGGATGATAGATGAAGGGTTTCAGAGCAAAATGAGACATATCCAAAATCGCCGTTTAGAGAAAATAACAATTTGTTCTCCAGTAGTTGGTAATTATCATTAAGTCCTAGAATTTTCTGAAAAATTTCAGGAATGATAAGTTGCATTTTGGTGAAAAGAAAACTCCTTACCATAAAACACTATCACCATTTCCAGTATTGAGGGATATAACTCAAAATTTTCAAAAATGGTGTTAGTCGCGTTTTGCCCTGAAATCGTTCAGATGTAACACTGTATTTTATTTGTATGCCATTCATTTGAGAATCTTTTCTCACCAATCCTATTTTCACCTTGCAGATATGAGTTAACATCTGGCATGGGAGGACTGAGAGACATGGACTCCAGTAAGGATGTTATGCACCTTTTCATCTCAGAATATGATACTCTGTTTGCTGAAGACGGGGAACCCAGTCCTAAAGAATTTTGGGTAGGTCTCTGTTAGTGATGCTGCCTTGTTGTTATTGTCTTATTTAGTTGTAAAATTATGATTAGCGAAATGTCATGTTCGAGGAGATTCTATTGCTATTAATGTTATTTTGCATTTCATTAGAGTTTATATTAATCTCGTCCTCAGGTAGTAGTTTGCTAGTTTATGAAATCATTTTTGAATTGATGTTACTTTCACATTTTGATTAGAGACTTCACAGATTAGCTTATGTATGTATAAAGTTATTTCAGTCATCTGTGTACCAGCTGGTATTATTATCGGGAAGTAAGTCCGTTTCAAAAAACTAATATTGGAGTTTTTGTTATTTGATTGTGAAGTTACTTCATAATTCATAGGAAAGGTTATACAGATTATGTGTCAGTTGAGCAGAATAAATATTTTGCAGCAATCCCTGAAACAGACTATTCAGTTGGTTAGGTTGTCAGTCATCTTACTTTTACTGATGTATGGTGATTCATTAGCATTGCTAACATATTTGTGAAATATTCATCTATTTGCAGGCAAAATGTGTCAAGAAATCTCCTCCTCCAAGACCTCCACCGCCCAAAGTTCAGTCCTTGCCGTCCTTTTCTTCCCCATCACCTGAAAGTATAACTGCCACCTTGACAACCTCAGCTTCCTCTTCATCATTAGACTATCGCCCAATCCCTTCACCTCGAAAGGTAAACTATGCATTCCAATTATGGATTGCAAAACAGCTTTTTTTTTTTTTTCAGCGTATTTCATGACATTGATTTTTTGTTCAGAAATTGCAATTTTCATCAAAGAAAAGGAGGGAACACTGTGTAGAAGAAAGAAATCTAATGGATCAATCACAGTGGACAGAGAAATTCAGCACTGTGTTTGCAGAAGTTTTATGAATAAAATTATGCAACTAATCATAATTTGAATATAATGTTCTCAAGGACTGATAGTGAGGTAGATTTGATACTAATTGACTAGAATTTTACACGTCAAACAGGATGAATTTTAATTTTAATATATTAATATTTAATATATTGAAATTATATTATGTAATGTTTTAATTATTGTAGAAGTATTTTGTGATCAGTAGCAATTTTTGTTGTCTTTAATAATGAAATCACCCTATGCCACTGATGATGTGATTCCACCATCCAGTTTTCTTTGCGAGTTAATCATGTTTGATCAGCTATCCTCAGATATGCGGTGGTCATATACATGGTTTTCTTCTCTACTCTCTGTATGCTGTATGATCTTTTTCGTTATTATCAGTTTATTTTCAAGCATTTTATCTTCACATAGCAGTAAATTTGTATATGCCAAACCACATACACAGTATGAAAATTGCAAATTGAGCAAGTTATTTCAAATACACGTTTTGAATGCTGCATTTATTTTTTTTTCTGTCTCCTTGATGTCACCAGATGAAGAACTTGTATGATAGTAATTCTGGCTCTGAGACTGAAGGAAGGCAAACTCCTACTCGTTCTGTGCACGGTACAATCCCCTTGTTCAGTCCAAGAGATGATGTAGACCACAGCAGAGCCCACTCCCCATTTGCATTGGAAAGGTTTGTCTTTCACCTTGCCCTATGTGCTGTGTTGTCAGCAGTAGACCTATAAAGAATTTTCAAGGATGTATTGCTAAACTGATGAAGATTTAGGGATTTTCCACTTCCTGTTAGAAAATTTGTTCACATGGTTTTTGTAGCATCAGGGCTCAGTGCTTAGCCCTTCAAGATCCTTGATGAGGATAATTACCAACTTTTATGTAATCGCTCTGTTGTTATCATTTCTTTTTTCTATTAAATGAAACTGATTGTAACTGCAGGTTAGTCTCTCTATAATTTTTGTTCTTTAAAATGTGAACTCATGCTTAGGTTTTTTGCACATCTTTCAACCTCCTCATAGAGGTTATCTTGACCCACATGCTGTGGGAGTGTGATGGAAAAATCTGAGGTCTTATGTTTGTTTGTTTGTGTTGGCGTTATTAATGGCACATCAGCACAGTCTCTCCTATATGTGGCCAAACATGGTAAGAGTAGAATTCCAGTTTGTGTGATATCAGCCTTTAACATAGTACAGTTGTTATGATAAGAGAGATGTGTGGAGCTATGGAGCAGTAAGATTGCTTTCATCAATCAGCTGGAATATCGCTGCTGTATTTGGGGATTATGATTCGAAGAACCTCAGAAGAGACCCCATCTGTTGGGAATAGAGAACTGTTTTCTCACCCAGAAAGAAGATGGGAGATGAGAAATATTTGTGGCACATTTTAAGTTCTAAAAATGAATTCAAAGTTTTAATTCATGATCGGTTGTTCAATCTATACATATTTGAAATATTTCATAAGTTTTTTTTTTTTTTCACTCAGTCGTGCAGGCAGTTGAACTTAATGTCAGGATCGCACAGGGAATGTTATTGAAAGGGAAGAATCGAGTGAGCTGGAAAGCAATATGCCTCTGTTTTCCCAGTTGGTTGAAATATCAAGACCTTAGGCAAGAAAATCTAATATTAAGAAGTTCCACTCTTATGTATGTTGTTTTGTAATGTGAGGCCTTCCCATAAAAATACATTTCAGTATGTTGCTGATATTGTAACAGATGTTGTTGATTGTTTGACATTTCAGTGAAACCCACAGTATTATTGAATCTCCGATGATCACAGCAAGGACTCATGAGTAAGCCCTCATTATAAACCTTATTTTTCTATAGTACATTTAGTCATGTCAGCGCAGGGACACTACATAGTTCCTGGCAATTAACCTGTGTAATTTTTAAATAATATACTTTATTTCCCATGTCAATGAGTGATTGATGAAATACAAACTCATTTTATGATAATACTCATCAGGGAGTCTAATTCTAAGGGATGTATAGATATTTGAGCAATTCAAACTAAAGTGTCTGATACAAAATTGACTTAGGAATGTCAGATTTTCTTGCCTTAGCCATTGACGTATTTGTAGACTGCAGTATTTCTTATTTTTTATAACAAAGATGTCCAAAATTTTTACTTCTTACTACAAAGATATGGTGTAAAAAAATAGAGGCTAAACATTTCCCACTTCTTCAGTGAAGCATATTGACATATTTGTTATTTTTGTCTCTGTGTCTGTGCCAGGTTTGTGGAGAAAACAATAGTTGAGACGATATCAGAGCATATATTTGGTGGTATGGATTTCAATCAGAATTCTGGACCTCAGTGTGAGTTTTCAAGTTTTTTTTTTTTTTTCTTTTGTGTGTGGATCTTTTGTTGATTCATCTTCTTTGTTCTCAAGAAACAAAACTGAAAGGCTTATATTTTTGTCAAAGGCTTATATTTTTGTCCTCAGTTTTATTGGTTATCCAGTTGTTAAAGTTTTCCACATTGTCTCTTCTACATTTTTCTGCATTGTTCTTTTTTTTTTTTTGAAAAAAAAAAAATTTTCTAGAGGAAGTAATATTTTAAATCCATGTTGATGTAGATATACATCTCATAAGCTTTTCATTGTTCTTTATACCCTAAGCTAAGGTAGGATAAGAAAAGATAGAATAAGAAACTCTATTTGTCCTTAAGAGGAAATTCTATTCACAGTTGATAAGGCAAAATATATATAGAGGACACATTCACAGGTGAAGACAAAGATATCACTGGTATGCGCTTATGTTTAGTTCTTAGATGGGGCAATCATCCAGTTCTTTTGGAATATTTTACTTGGTTCTATGGTGGGTGCATAGAGTCTCAACGTATAGTGCATTATTAATATACTTGTAATTTTCTATAAAATACTTTTACGAATCTGGTGTTAAATGATGCCCTTAACTTAACATTTCCTTCTTGCAGCCCCTCAGTCCCCTCAAAAGACAGCATTTGATGATATTGATGCTGTGGATAGGTAAATATTCTTGTGTGCGTGTCAGTCATGTGAATGGAGTGATCTAGTGAGCCATAAATGAGAATAAAGTGTCTCTCCAGGTTGGGTGGCCCTAGTGCTCTTTACACATATTCCAGGAGGGTTGTATACGTCAGCCGTATCAAAAACATTTATTTAAGTGTTCCTCAAATGGCCTGCCTGTCCAGTGAAAGGGATCAGCCACAGCTATACATTAGTTATTAATGGGAGGCATGTATAGGTGGGAATCTGCCTA
Source organism: Peronia verruculata (assembly GCA_038406235.1). Taxonomy (NCBI): domain Eukaryota; kingdom Metazoa; phylum Mollusca; class Gastropoda; order Systellommatophora; family Onchidiidae; genus Peronia; species Peronia verruculata. The sequence continues at coordinate 26,370 of JBCAUA010831218.1, forward strand.
CATGACAAATTACATCTGTAATGTCAAACTAAACACTAATAGCCCTTGACAGCTATTTAGTGTGCCTAGAAGATCTAAATACTTTGCATGTCCAGCCGAACACTAGCATGGAATAGCCTGGCTCTCCAGTCCAATTACCCCTGCTATAAAAAGAAATAGATAAATGTACGGGTATACCGAAGTATGATTATTTGTTTATCGTCAGTAAATTGTTTTTTTGTGGAACTTAAAATTAAACAGTTTGCAAATTGTTACAAATGTGGAATTCCATGGCCAAAGGATATTCTATTGTAACAGGACTCAGCAGGATATGGAAATGGAACATTATTTGGTGTAATAGAAAAAGGAAAAATAGCCTGTGAATTCATTCTTTAATCTGCAAGTAAAGTCAACATAATAGAACTGGAAATTTTTTTTAAAAAATGCAGATCCCATCTTACAGATTACAGGTCTTGTAAATGGATGGATGGATAAATATTTCAGTGTCTGCAAAAGTGCCCTGTAAAGTAAACAAAGGAGTAAATTTAAGCACGCATAAAAAATGCAGTTGATGTGATGCTAAAGTAATCAGTTTGATTGTGGTTTATTTTCTTCCCACAGTAGCCCTGTGGATCCTCCGATTCCAAAGGTTAGAGTTACAAGCCCCATGAGGTCTGGTGCAGAACAAGTGAGGCATTTGCTATTTCTCCATTCTTTCTTATTTATTTGTCAGTGTCCTTCCTTCTTTTCTTCATTTCACCTATCTCCACCCTTCCTTCCATCTTTTTTTTTTTTCTGCCTTCTCTTCCTCCCTTCTCTCTTTCCCCTCCCATCCTTATTTCTTCCTTCCTTTCCTCCTTCTCATTCCTCCTTATCTTCTAAGTTATTGACTTTGTTTTTGTAGGCCATAGCTTAAAAAGTTGTACACAATGGCTGTTGCAACTTGATCATCATGCAAAATTTATAAATTACTTCATGAAGTATCTTTTTACATAGGTAGATCTAGTGACATTCTGTTGTCATATTGCTACTGCTATCATTTGTATTTATTGCCTTTCTGTTATTATTAACTTTTTTTTTTTATGTTTTCTTTTACTACACAGCTGTCTGAATCACATACTCCATCAAGTTTATCGTAAGTATATGCGTTTTGACATTAAATTTTTGTCACTGCCATTTTGTGCACTGTTTAATATTTATATTTTTACTTTTTTGTTTTTCAGTCAGATGAGTGTTTTTACTTAAAGAGAAGATTATTTCATAGCAGCTCACTATTTTGTAACTGAATTTGTAATTGATGTATAAAAAAAATTTAAAAAAAAAAACCAATGTTGAATTTTGCAATTATGTATAGAGTGTATGTGTTTTGATAGAAAAAAAAAAAATGATTAGCTACATTCCATTGGTTTCACCACATAAGGGTGAACAAGGAAAATTCTAATTTCAAATTTCGCGATCCGGTCAATTGAAAAAAAATTAAATGATTTGAAACATATTTTTAATATAATTATTTATATGCAATAAAGATTTAACTGGGACTGACAATCTTTTTCTCTGTAGCAGAAGGCAAGGACATTGGGCGTGTACATCCCATTATGATCTATAGAAAATTATCTTCATGTCTCCAGTACTCACGTTTGTTTTAAAATGTGTCAGTAACTAAAGAGCAAAGGGAAGCAGTTGAGCTCCAGACTGGGGTATTTTGCCGATTCTTCCAAGAGGTCAATTACCTCTGATGTCTGACATTTACTTTGATCAATAGTCATTTTCAAAAGCATTGATTTGGCAAACTGCTACCCTTTCATTCACAGCCCCTCCCACTGCCTCATTCTCCTCTCCCCTCCTCCCTCTCCCACCACCTCTAACCCCTTTCCCAGCCTCATCAACTCAGCACTAACAGATGATTGTCTGTGTACAGGAGGACTGAAGCAATCTAACATTGATTCTCTCTTTCTCTCCCTGTCTCTTCATTTGCAGACCAGATTTTGATGGGGTGGAAAGGAATGAGATTCTAACAGGGGTGAGTTGGTGCACAGAATAGCCTTAACATCTTTGTTTAATCAGTGTGCATTTTTCCTTTATCTTTTTTTATCCCCTCAGTTTTAGAATAAGGGTTTCAGAGGTTATTCATCTCCCAGTACATCAGGAGTATTTTGTCTCTCATCTTTTCATTTAACTCATTCTATCCTAGGCCTGCCCCTAGCTACAGCCTCCTGGTCCTAGGGCTGCCGCGAAGCCTTCACACAAAATTCGTTGATCACATATGGGCGTCAAATAAACCCTCATTTGGCTACTACTGACACATAATAACACGAGT
>JBCAUA010831219.1:3558-14167 GCA_038406235.1 Peronia verruculata
CTCCCCCCCCCCCCCCCCCCCCCCCCCCCCCCCCCCCCCCCCCCCCCCCCCCCCCCCCCACAGACATTGGTAATCAAACATTGGTAATTACGAGTCACGAAAGACATTGCAAGAGCGGAAAGGACAACCAATCTAGGTCAGGCACGTCCAAAGTCCGGCTCGGGAGCAAATTTCGGCCCGAGTTCAAATTTCCACCGGCTCGCAGTCTCTATGATGTTTCAAATGAAATTAGATATATTTGTTCTTCCCGAAATTTCTCCAGTCAGACTGTCTCATCATTCTATGTAGGTTTCAAAATTTTAAATATGACAGGCAGTGTGCTTTTGGTAAACGCTTGTTTGGATCTATTTGTGTTCTACGTGAAGAAATGAAAAGACTGCCATTTGCAATAAAATTTCCATTAAACATATCATTTGTATTGAATGTTAATGATTCAAAGAATGTCAGACTGAATGATCGGCCCCCAGATATTTCTACCTCACCAAATGGGACCCTCTTTGTATAGTTTGGACCCCCCCCCCCCTCTGGTCTAAGTAATACCCACCAAGACAGGCATCGATTCAGCATACGATGTCAATCTGTCTACATGGAAAAGCAAGAAAAGTTCCTGGAATACTCTCTAGCAACACGTAAAACTAGGTATGTTAATGGTAAAACAATACCGGATTTGGGGCCAAAAGAGAAATTACTGTGACTAAAGCAGTAGGAAATCCTACTAAAGTGGGAAATTTGACATCCCTGAAATAACTTCAATGGTCCGCACAGACGAGGAATAATATCTCTATACTGATCTGCTTGTGACTATTGAAGCACTTATCAAGCACACTATGTCTTGCTCACTGGCCAAAGCGTTACGAGTAATTGTCACCTAGTACCTGCTCTGACCCCTATGCCTGCGGCCGTTCCTCCTTTTCTGCCATCGCATAGACAAAGAGTCATATTCCCGCTCGCATACGCGCCCATGAACAAAAGAAAACAGATCACGCCGATTTATTTTTAAACACCTAAGCTGATTAATTTCGTGAGAAGATTGAACTTCGACAAATATTACGAAGAAAAGGGGGAAAAAATATATGGGAAAACAGAACAAGGACTAAACCGAATGAGTCCAATCATAGAGGAAAGAGGAAGCGAACGACAACAACAACAATAACAACAACAACAAACAGAAATGAATGTATGTAATCTGTCAGGACACGCACGACCAAATGGGATGGGAAGAATAAGAAAAAAGACGAACAAGAAGAAGAAGAAGAAGAAGGGGGGGGGGAGCCACATGAACAGGAAAGGTTCCGTAGTGCAGTGCACGTGTACAATAAACAATAAAGAGATTACCTATAATCTACATTCCCTATGGATCTGCAAGGCCTGGTCTGTCATTTCTTGACAGGAAAAGTAGGTAATTTCCACCAGGGAGAGCATAGTGCAAAAAGCACACAGAGGAAAGAGAGTTCAGAGAGAGAAAGAATACAATTACTTGCAGCTTGCAGGACGGCCGGTTGCTTCCACTACACTTCTGTCCTGCTTTTTGTCTCTGTCGCTGAGGGTCTCCGCAAAGTCGCTGCTATCAGTCAAATATCTGTACATTGGGTTTTGGCAAAACTGGAAATTCCAGATGAGGCTCTCATGAGACTGAGCTCTTGGCTACCCCGGAGTTGGACGCAAAAAATGGGGAAACCCTTCACTTGCAAAGAATGTGTATGGGTCCCCTGACCTTTCTTGGCTTAATTATTTCCTTCTCTATTTAAATTCAACTCGCACACATTGAAACACTAACAATGCGTGTTGTTCATTCTGCGTTAAGAGCCAGATCGCAAATCTCAATTCCTACTTCCTTAAGAAAGAGACTTTTTCAAGGAATGGGCTTTTTTTTTTTGTATTTTGTATTTTTCTGGTCAAAGTACGTTTGTAGTATAACCTGAGTTTGATGGCCAGCCCGGCTGGCTGTGCTTGCTGACGGGTGATGCTAGAGGTTTTCTGGACCCATCACTATCAGCAGTTAAATTTGCACATTGCTATAGCAAGAAGTGGACAGCGGGGTGCACCATGAAGTAAGCGTGGAATTGTACCATCATTATACTATAACATGCTTGAAACTTTCCTTCCCCAGCCCCAAACAAATAAAGAGAGAGAGAGAGAGAGAGATCTCATCTACTTGGCTCTTTCTCCTCTGTTTCCTGCATGACACATCTCATCTCTTTTCCACTCGTTCTCCGGGTTTTCCTCAACTTTATGTCAAAACATGTGACATCAAGTAGACAAACAACTGCCGCAAATTTCAAAAATATATCTTGTCTTCTTCATATCCTATCTCCCAGAGTTTATGTTATTCTCTGTGATGTTTCGGATGATCTCAGATATATCTGTTCTTCCCGAAGTTCTTCTAATTACAAGAGTTGATTTCCCAGAAGGAACAGATCTTGTGACTGGCCTGGCATGCATAGATCTACATATTATTATGCAGTGTCGTGGAGACAACTGAAGGGGCAAGAGCACCTGACAAAAGCTGGACATTTAGTAGCTGATCCTTTGTTGGAATCATATGAAACACTGTCCACACCCACACGCCTATAGTTCCTAACCCCCTCTCTTCATGCTTCACTGAATCGCTGAAAATAATCTCACAGTACCGGTGCTGTTTTTGTTGTCGCTGCTGCTGTTTCTACAGTGTGGAGCATTCAAATACAAACAGTTCTAAAACATTACTTGAATTGTGTTGCTGTCTTGAGTGAAACAAAGAAATTCATTTCCTCGTTCTTCTTACTTGTTACTGTTGTTGTGGGCAATAGTGTCATTCTTACTGTCTCATGATCATAATCCCAAAGAGAGAGAAAGAGAGAGAGAGAGAGAGGGGGGGGGGGGTGAGAGAGAAACTGCCTGAGAAAGAAATAGTCAACTCATCAAAAAAAACAGACTCACAAACATCCACACATCAACACATACTAATCATCGCCATTTAACTACAGAATTCATGTTTTTCCCCATAAACACTGCACTTCTCCCCTTCCCCTATCTCACTTTCATATTCTTCCCCCTGATTTAAGATGTATCTATTTGGGTGTTTCAGCTCTTTTCAGGCAGACAATAAAGGAATAAGCAGAGCGTCCAGCCTTGTAACTGTGGCGAAAAGCATAACATGGAAAACACAATCAGCAATATCACATACATTTCCACTCCTCCACTATTATTTATCAAGGTATCGGGGATAGTTTCAATCATAAGGCGATGTCTCTCTCTTACCTGTGGACTTCCAGAAGGCATCAATGCCTGAGACAGCCTGGTGAGTCTGGGCCTTACACGGAGCCTCGGCTGTTACGCTGCCCACCCAGAAGCCGTACTCGGGCTGTTCCAGCTCGATGATCAGGCCTTTCAGCACGTAGGTCTTCCTGACAGTGGTGTAGCGCACGAACTCTCGCAGTCCGGACCTCTGGACAAACGAAGCCACGGAGACGTCCTCGGAACGTGAGGGAACTGGACAGCGGAGGATGGCGGCCAGGACGGGGAGAATCTGATCCTTGTCCTCGGCTTCAAAGTATTTGGCTTTGGTGGCGTCGTTGAGAAGTTTGGTGAAGTTGCAATGGAACTGCCATAGGTTGTTGTGACTCCTCAGCCAGCAGTCTGACAAGGTCAGATCGAAGTCCCGGGTGTCGTAATAAACGTCGATGGTCATCGTCTCGGATTTCAACGTGGCCCCTTGGGACTTCAGCGCCGATTCAAACTTTTTGCTCACGTTGAACCTTCTGGTGACCGTGACTGGAGGACCCGAGACGACTGTGCCTTGTAGGTATTTCTCTGCTGTGTGTGTTCCGGGTAACCTTTGGGCTGCATTCAGAGCTGTGCTCTGTTGGGCTTCCACAGTTCTCCAGTCGCCAGCTGCTCGGTTCTGGTCGGCCGCAGCAACAGTTCCCACCATCTGGGCACTGGCACCAACCATTGTAGAAGACCACATGTCAGTCTGCCTACTTTGGGTTGTTATATCACTCTGTGACTGCAAGCTGACCTCTTCACGCTCAGTTTCTTGCCACTGTCTCATCTCTTGTTCTGCAGTGGGGCCGGTCGTTGTCGTTGACCACATATCAACTTGCCTATTTTCTGCAGTAACGCCGCCCTGGAACTGAAGGTTCGATTCCCCACGTTCAGTTTCCTGCCACTGTTTCATCTCTTGAGTCTGCTGTTCCAGTGTACCACCAATCAGTGCAGAGGACCACATGTCAACTTGCCTGTTTTCGGCCGTCAGGTCACCCAAAGAGGGCAGACTCGTCTCGCCACGCTCTGTTTCTGGCCACTGTCCCACCTCCTGCACGGCTGTACTACCCACCACTGTGGTGGACCACATGTCAACTTGCCTGTTTTCTGCAGTCACATCAGGCACGGACTGAAGATTCGATTCCTCACGCTCAGCTCCCCGCCACTGACCCACCTGTTGACTCTCCAAGTCCGTTGTTTTGCCAACTACAGAAGTAGACCACATGTCTACTTGCCTGTTTTCTGCAGTTACGTCGCTCGGAGACTGTGAACTGGATTCTCCTCGCTCGGTTTCTTGCCACTGTCCTACCTGTTGGGTCTGCTGTTCCAGAGTTATGTCCTGAGGTGATGTGTCCGTTCTAACGTCCGTATAGGCTGAGCTCAAATAGGCTAATTGATCACTCTCTTGTACACCGGCAAAGTTCTCAGTTTCTCTTCGCAGGCTCTCTGTGGCAATGGTTGAAGACTGCAATTCCCCTCTGCTCTGTTCTGAATATCGGGCCGACCAAAATTCCTGACTTCCATCAGAGGCCAAGGTTAATGTGTCTTCCTCTCTGACGACATTATTATTTTCTATATCCGGTTTAGTCAGACCAGCTGCTGAACTCAATGCCTGGTATAACAGATTTGCCCCTACGACATCAGCTGTTGTGCCTTGCATCTGCTGGGCTGTGGCTGTATCAGCTCCGACTGTCAGAGTATTTTCTCTATATTCTGATGCGCTTACAGATATATCAGAACCTGTCAACCTCTCGTCCTGTCCCGTTTTTGTTTCATCAAATCTGTTCTCCTGCTCTTCTTCCTCACCTACTGTATATGTCGCTGCTGTCATTTCTGAAGATTCCAATACCTGTCTGTCTGCAGGCATCTGTGTCGTGTAGGCCTTTAGGCTCTGCATTGTTGATGCTTCACTCGCTGAAATGCTGGCAGTTGCTTGATCCTGTGTCTGTAGAAATGATGTATAATTTTCACCCTCCAACTGCTGTGAGTCCACATCATCCGAGTCGTCAAATGCTGGATTACAAATGCCCCCTGCTTCCTGCATCATGCCTCGGTCATGGAATCGGTAGCCAACCTGTATGGACTGCAGATCCACCAGCTTGTCTAAAGACTCGTCCTCTTCTTCTTTGCTCATTTCGGCTTGTGCGGTTTCATCAAGATCAGTGCCCAAGCCACTGGCGGACGGCTCGAAGTAATGCTCCTCTGGCAGTGAGACTTTCTGAACTTTTGTCAGTTTAAACATGTGTACATCCTGGGTGGTGCTGGTTCGCTGTTTCTGTTCTGTCTGGGAAGTCTTTATCGTTTGAGAGAAGTCCACCTTCCTCAAATGCGGCACTGATGATGTGTCAGTGCCACTGTATGGGGCATCTACGGAGCTGCCTGAGTCAAGGTCGACTTGTGACGATTCCTCATCAAATCTCTGGGACTTGATCGCTTCTTCTGTTCTGTCTGGAGATGACCTAGTTTTCTTTTCGGCAAGCTCTTCCAAAGCATAGCTTCTGATAGCCAGTCCTGGGGAGTAGTCCAGTCTGGGAGGGGACTCTTTCTCTCTCGCTGTATTTTCTGGCAGTACTATATCTGGCAGTTCGCCTCGTCTGGTTGACAGCGATGTGGTAGCTGTATTGACTGTTTGATCTCCCGAGGCATTGACCTCTCTTGTTTGTAGTTCTGTGGTCACTTCAACTGAGGATAACTCTGACGTGTTTTCGTCAACCTCAACCCCAAGCGTGTGGTCATTAATCACATCGGCGATATCACTCACCATGTAGGTGCTCTCTATCAACTGCTGTACGTCCTCTCGCGCTGACTTCAGCTTCTCCAACGCTATTTCATCATTCTCGACCACACCTGGCCAGGCAGCCTCAGCGACATTCTTTGTGGGTGATCCAAGCACGTGTCGCTGGTGGGTAGGCAGGTACTCTTCTGTTCGGTCCACAAAGTGTTCGTCTGAACTGGGCCCAGCCTGGCCACTGGACATCAGCTCTATGTCTTTGAAACTTTTGAGTCTGACGGGGCTCAGTGCGGAAATGGTTCGGGCCAAGGACTCGGCGGAATCAATTTGATATGTCTGAGAGATAAAATAGGAATCGGACGGTATTCGCTCTCGCTGGCCGTTGCCTTCTGCACCAAAAACTGAATCTTCAGCTGTGTGTTGGACATTCTCGACCGCCTCCTTGTGGTCTGAGCCAGTGCTAGAGGTGCTCCCACTCAGGGACCGGCCGTACACCGTTCTCACCCTGTTACTCACCACCTTCTCGGATGACAGGAAAGCCGTTTCTCGGTAACCCTCAACTTCCACATTGAACTCGGATCTCTGACTACCCTCTGAGCTCCGTCTGCGCTCTGAACTCTCCGTCACCTCAAGGCTGTAGGACTCGGAAGTGGACACCATTTCCCGGACACTGGTAGTGACTTGCGAGCGCACCACCACAGCATCTACCGAGCTGCCCTCTCTGACCAGCACTTTCTTGGCATTGATCTGACTTGGTACGGGTGAACTGAGAGTTGACTCGGTCCTGTCAACAAAGAAAGCACTCGCCCTCTCCTCATCTGACGACAGCGAAGACATGTTGGCCTCGTGCTCCAAACCGTCCAACTTCCTCTTTCAAGATCGTCTTTGTGTAGAAATCTGAAAAGAAAAAAAAAAAAAAAGAAGAAAAAAATCAACACATCGCAAATAATAATAATTACAATAATAAAGAGTAGCAACTTGTCCTTAAGTTTTCACAAATGCATATATTCCTCGGTCAGAGAACAGAAAAGCATCGAAATACCAATCGATCCATGCATATAAAAGACGAATTCGAAATGTCCACCCACAAAATTTGCATAATGCAGTGAAACAAAGGAACCGGTGTTTTTTCAGGAAAGTCGGACATGAAATCTATGTCGCTAAAACAAAAATTTAAAAAATCACTGACATATTATTATTTAAAACAAACTGCCAAACAAACAAAGAATAACTGGGCTGCTTTGGACGTGGAAAAATGTCTATTGGCACCCGAGAAGTCAGATGAAAGACAGCCCGTGGAAGACAAACGTGATATGGATATAGGACAAGGCAAAGATTGAGACGGAAACACCGAGCACTAAGGAAGAGAATCGTGGACATGTTGAAAGGCACTGAATGGTAATGATGGTGTCTGTGGGGTACGAAGAAATGTGAAGGAGATCCGCAAATGTGACAAGACTGCATCACCTCAGTTTACAAGTGTTGTATGTCCACGGTATGCAAATGGGAGAATCAGCTGATTATTGCATACCTTAGTTTATAAGAAACCCTTCTTGCATACATGGTGCGCAATCTTCACGTTACGGTAGTTTAAAGCCATGGCATTATTGCGACAGCTTTTTATTGTTAGCCAAAGCCCAAAGATGCACCGATCTTCAACCTTGTATGTAAATGTTCAGACACCATTTGTAAATTGGCCTGGCATTTTACAGGGAAAGCAAAACAAACCTGCAAACAAATAACATAGACATAGATAAAGCTGGGACTTACAGGCAAGTAAAGACAAATGCAGTCAGAAATGTTGATGACTTGTATGAGAGAGAAAAATCAGACAACAGGAAAGGGAGGGGGGGGGCGTTTATCAGCATTGCTGATATGGTAGAATCTGACCATCTGCGGTGGACACAAATGATCTCAAGAAAGAGATAAAACATTAAAATGTTTCCAATTCCCGTCATAAGTATTCGGACATTTACAGCCCATAAGTAACACAATGAGAAGATAAAAATGAATATTTAAGACTAGAAATTGCCCCCGTTGTCAAATCTGACGCCGTTTATGCGACACTGTGCACACGATAATGGATCAACGTAGTAAACTTTAAGCATCTGCAGTGAACAAATGACCCCGGTCCAAATGAAAGATAAACCACTGAGGATGAACGTAACATGTACTTAAAATACGTTCCCGAATCTCAATCACAGCTTCTGCTGAAGAGGAAGGAAGGGAGGGGGGGGGGGGGGGTACGACTTAAAGAGACCTATGTAATAATGCAGCTATCAGGATGACGAATGGCTAGAGGCAGCAATGTATGCAATGGCTGGGACAGTCCCTGCCCGCTGGCTGCTGGCTGGCGGGACCGCGCTGCTCTATGACGGAGTGCAGGGCCGGGCTTCCCAATCATGCAAAAGGCATTATGCAGATGCACACCGAATGCATGGTGTCTGAGCTGTGATATGCGCATCTTCCGGAGGCCGCTCGGCCAAGCTCTTCGGGAGATTTTTACATATAGATTTAGTAACAGGGCTTAGTTGGTTCTTTTTGGACTCTTTTTTTTTTTGTTTGCAGAGTTAACATTTTCTTTTTCATCGATTTTTCTTCCTTCACTACTTTTCTTTCTTTCTTCGTCTTGTCTTTTCTCTTTTGGACTAAACATGAGATAGATCTAAGGAGAATAGCGGTGGGGTAGGAAGGAAGGGGGTATTGGGTATGTGGGGGGGGGGGAGGAGGGGGAGGTGATGGGAAATTGATGAAAGAGGAAATGTTGTAAGTTAATGCTTGAAGTTACTGTTATGGCCAGAACTTTGACAAAGTAATGGGGTCAACAGACATGCTAATGAGTCGATTCACGTACGTGTGTATGTGCAAATAGTGTACATAAATGGGGAAGGGGGCGGCAAAGGTGAGTAAGAGTGTATCTCGACACATAGACACACTACACGCAGTCATGGAGAAGGTTGAGTGAATGAGTGAACAACTGAGTGAATGAATGAATAAGTGAGTAAATGAGTCAGCGAACGAGTGAGCGTGTGTGTGTGAGTGAGAGAGTGAGTGAGTGAGTGAGTGAGTGAGTGAGTGAGTGAGTGAGTGAGTGAGTGAAGGGGTGTGTAAGTGAGTGAGTGACTGAGTGAATGAGGGAGTGACTTGGTGAGTGAATAAGACAGTGGATGAGTGAGTGAGTGAGTGAGTGAGTGAGTGAGTGAGTGAGTGAGTGAGTGAGTGAGTGAGTGAGTGAGTGAGTGAGAGTGAGTGAGCAAGTGTGTGAAAGATAAGCTGCTTATAACATGTCGATCGAAAAGTGATGAGTCACTTTTTTTTTTTCACCTTTGACCATTCCTCGCAAGATTTAACAATGAACAACATTTCTCAACTTTTGGTAGAACGATTCTTTAAACTTGTTTGTTTGTTTGTGTTGGGGTTTAAAGACGCATCAGCACGGTCACGGCTACATTGTGCCAAGCGCGGTACAATACGTTCACACGTCAGGAGAAGAGAGGAAAAAGACAGGGACAGTAAAGGGAAAAGAGATGTCACCCCTGGAACGTTCAGGATGGCATTCCATGGGAGACATCCCACCGATGGCGGGCTTTCACCACCTGCAGGTAGGAGCAAAGAATCTACTTGTATATCCCTGGCTTCCGTCGTGTGGAAGGAGGAAGGGGAGGGGTGATTCTTTAAACTGCCTGACAGCCACCATTATCCGGATCAAATCTGTGATTAGGAAATACCGTAACACCTTTCTCAGTTAAATAACACATGTGATGATGCTCAATTAAATATCTGGCAGCAAAGACCTCCCAAAGACCGGAACTCATTGTGTTGTTTGTTTGTTTTTTCAGTTATGTTTACACATCGACTTCAGCAGTTACTCGTTCATATTGTCATTTGCCGTGACCTGAGTCTAAATCTAAACCACAGCTGCTGCATGCAAGGAGGAGTAAGCGAAAATTGTCCTGCCGTGGTTGACACCTGTCATAAATCGTGACACAAATGTAAAGGTGTAAACGAGCCGTTGACTAGGCTAATATCTGTAAAAACATGGCTACTGGCTTAACCCTCTACAATTTAGAAAACAGATGGTTGGTTATGTGAGACCGAACTTCACACAGCTGACATGACGACCAATCTTAGGGAGAAAAATGCACAGCGTTCTAGACTTGTCTGTTCATAAAAATCTTTAAGATGCAAAACAGACAGTCAGATGACTCAAAAATTACATGCCATCCTTAGTCTCTTTTCTTTAGGGTGTTTTATCACCATCTGCAACTCTGGGTTTTAGAGAGTTAATAAAGCCATTTTACACGCTAGGTAATTGGACCGTGACAAAAATCAAAGGTGGACCTCCCAGGCCGAGTGCATCAATTGTGACAAGCTTCTATTTAAAAAAATGGCTCTTACACAGTGGTATAATGGAAACGAAATCCGAGGTCATTTCTGAACATACTCTACACAATATCTCACCACCTTTAAATATCTATATCCTATCTTGCCACCTTCTTGAAAGAATGAGCTGCACTGGCACTTAATGAAAATGATACGTGAACACAGATGTGTGTGCGTACGTACGTATGTATGTATGTATGTATGTATGTATGTATGTATGTATGTATGTATGTATGTATGTATGTATGT
>JBCAUA010831240.1:0-14166 GCA_038406235.1 Peronia verruculata
CCCCCCCCCCCCCCCCCCCCCCCCCCCCCCCCCCCCCCCCCCCCCCCCCCCCCCCCCCCCCCCCTCCCCCCCACCCCTAATATTTATACAAAACCTTAGGAAAACATTTTCTTTTCTGAAATTCTAAAATCAATCGAGTTCAAGGGTTTTAAAAAATTAAAGACACGAAGGCTTTCATGCCAGCTATTTCATCTGTATCTCAGGTCAGTTCATTATAACACATACATTCCTAATAAAATGAGCCTGGTAATATTCACAGCAAAAACAAGGGAGGAGACAGATAGTTTAGAAACAAATCATATATCTAATATCCATGTTTATAGATGAACAGTTTGCTGCTAAACATGTCCGATGACCAGTTAAAATAAGTCGTAAATTGTGGAACTTGAACTGAGAAATTTGGGGTTGAATATGATGAGTGTGATCTGATATCCGATGTTTCTATATTGCAGATACTGAAAGAAAATTCGTCTCTGAGTAAGAAAATATTGTTCATGTGAAGAGTTCACAAGTATATCAAGATGAAGGTGAAGAATATATATTTATGTGCTGAACTTTTCACTTTTGCTGAACATTTCCCAGATTTTAGTCTCTGTTTAGAGGTCACCTCCTGTCTCTTTAATTTGCAATATCTGTGGCTACTGCTAAGTGGTTAAACACTTTCTTTGCCATATGAAAGAGCATGAACTAAAGCTTTATGAGAGAATAATGACTCAATTTGGTGGTAAATCAAGATTCTGACTGGCTGCAAGACATATCTTAAAGATCAATTCTGAGCGGTCCTGACCTCTAAAGCCCCATTTACATGTAGTGTAAGACCCTCTGAGTTTGTCACCAAGAGTTACGTCTTTCCCCTCAGCCCAGAGGTTTCTCCTCTTGATACCTTTCCTCACGTTTGTTCCTTGCGATTGCCACATTTACACATGGCGTTCTGTCTGTCGAACCTTTGTTGTTTTACTCAATTGTTCACGGCTAGATTCTATGCAGACCTAGATCTAGGTGTGGTGTGTTTGTGAAAAATGGCTGACAAAGTTTTAGATGAAACGTTAGCTCTATGCATGAATGCAATTCAGGAAAAAAAAAAGAACTTGGAAAAATAACATGATTTGGGCAAAGAAATTATTGCTAAAAAGGAACACCTGTATACGCACAAATCTGTTGAATGAACTTCACTTTTACAGAGACGACTTCAAATAGTACTTGAGAATGGATCAGTCGATACTCATAAAAAAGCAGAGCAGTTGCATACAATACCAGCTCGTCAAAGACAAGGACAGACCTAACACAGAGCAAGCTATAGCACATCACATGACTGTATAACGCACTCAAGACAAATTCATGGTCAAACATCCTGTGCTATATGCCCAGATAACAAGGCCAGAGGAGACTGAAAGGCGTAGAATAACCGTGTCACTGTGCGATGAAAGGAGTAGGCCTACTATAGTGTACAGTGAAAACAAAAGGACCCTAGCATTCCCTTTTCACTGGTATTGTGCTTTGGAAAAAATATACATGACAATACAATTTAATTTCAAAACCAAGCAACAAAAAGTGATCTGTACACGTAGATTTTACTAATTTCCATATGCTGATTATGAATTTGCACTTATTTTTTTAATATGATCACAAATTTCCTATTTTAATTCTCAAAACTTTGTTCTCACCCGGTGGCAACTTCAAAGGAAATTTTATACCCTGGGATTGGTGGCCAAAATTTCAAGCAGTGCTTAATTTTCTGGATCAGTCATGAGGAAAGTGCATTTGGCACCAAGGAGTGTGGAGATGGTCCCCATCACCCGCGACTGGACCCAACTGACAGGGGATTGTTCTGCAAGAGACTGTTCCTCTAAACGATGATTCTGATAGAGCAGTAATTGTAATTTCATACTTTGAATGTAAGCACAACTTTTTGGGTAAATATTCTGCCTTTCTTAAAAAAATCAAATTCCAAGTATAACAACGAGAAAGACAGTTTAACAATGTGAAAGACAGACATTCATTCACTATATTAATTTCACATCTTTTAATCCTCCTGGTTCTTTTGATATCAAATCACTGAGGTACACCAAACTCTAGATAACCTGAGTCTCTTCCTTTTCCCCCCTTCTGCTAGTTCATCAAGCCCAAAAGAAATACGATCTAGATATATGGAAAACAATATGGTAATGAAAGAGTTAAGCTAGTTGTCTCTCTAAATAGCAGGTGTTCTCCATATACAATATGTAGTTATGAAATAAGTCATATTTCATTACTTTATGGATAGTCTCTAAAAGCTCAAACTAATACGATCATTTAAAGTTAAACAAAACAGCAGAGAAAGTAACCTTGTCATGGCTGCCAGTTTTTGTGCATATCTCAGGCCAACTCTTAATGACATTATCAGCCCTGGCTCCACTGTGACTGCAATGGCATCAACATCCTGTAATATATATTTATGTCCAACAAATGATAAAACAGCACTGGTGATGGGACAGTATACTGTATCATAAAGAAAATATTTACTTTATTTTGTATATGAACACCCCTATGGTATGTCCTGGCATAAAGTATTATTATAGTGCTATGGTGATGTTGGATGACGAGACATTGGTCAATTGTAGTGGGATGACATTTTTCTTTCTTTTTTTTTTTTTGTCTTCACATTTAACAACATTCCATTTCACATACAAAAACAATAATCTATGATACGATCATATATGTATACATAAGTTTTACATGCAGCCACGTTTTACATAGATTGTACTTAGAGTGCAACAACTGACTCCAATAAATCCATTTGTGAGATGAATATCTATTTTGTTTGCATTCAATAGATTATTTCTTTGATTTTTGATCTATTAATCTACCTCTGAGGCACACAAACTTTTTCGCAGACAATACTTGAGATGTGACACAGTAAGAACTAAATGAAATCAATTGCTTGTCACATCAAGATGAGGTGACCAGAGAAATCACATTTTTTTTTTCAACAGCGAGTAACTTTTAATGCAATTTTTCTTTTTGCATAAAGGTCTTCCATGTCCATTTAAAAATGTATTTGCTGAAATAAATGTCGAAATCCTGTAATTTAATAATATGAACTAAATGATAAGCAATGGAATTAACTAAATTAATCAGCATTTTTTCTCCCCCTTAAAGTCAGCTGCAAATGCAGATTATCCCCACTCTCTTAATTGTTGACATCTCTGCTTCAATCCAATGTAGAACAAACATTTTTTCACCAACAGAAAGGGAAAGGAATAAATATGATACCCATAATTCTCTTTGTTCAATGACTGATCTGTTCCTGATTTCATCTGGTCCATTCATTTAATTTTCAACTTACTCATTTACACCCTTTAAAGAAAAAAAATTAGCCCTACTAAAGAAATCACATATCATATCAATGAAAGCTATGAGGAAGTAAAAGATGGTGATAAATAATCTACATGTATTTTCTTCAAGATAAATAAAATCAGTGCACAAAAATACCTCTCCATGTTTAGACATTTGCCTTTAAAAATGCATAGTGACTGTTACTAATACTGATATCAGTTAACCTCTTCTTCAAATACCTGAGGACAATAGTAAAAGCTTAAGCATAAATAAAGCACATCACACAGATATAATTGTTACACTTACCTACCGTTAAAAGGTTGGGATCTATCATTGACAGATACACACTGCAAACAAATATTTATGACAGCCGCTCTCTTAACTCTTAGCATGCTGTCCTGAAGGGTTTTGAGGAGATTCACTGGAGAAGTTTATCTTTTGTTTCCACTGTACACCAAATAATTATAGTGGGTAACTGAAGTACAACATTATATACATGTACTGACAATGGGCGACTGAAGCAGGGCTAGAGTAAACCAGTAGTAGTAATCTGAGGCTTACACATTCCCACTCAAATGTCTTACAGATAGAGCATATTCAAAGCAAACTGATAAAAGACAAAGAGAATTCCACATGTATAACAAAGACATGGTGAGAAATATCACTGATCATCAATGGAAATTGCAGGATAAAGCAGGAAAGGCATTAATACTTATAGCTGACAGTCACAGTTTCTTACCTGTACTTGTAGTCTAGCAGCATCTAAGGCTTCTTGAACCACTGACTCAACATTCTGTGTGTGAAGCTCTTTGGCTACATTTGGAATGATTCCTCCTGTTCTTGAGATGAAAGATGAGAGATAAAAATAAATACTTTTCAAGTAGATACTAATAATACTATTATAACTACTGAGTAGACAATACTTCCTGTTCTAGAAATGAACACTACAAAATAATGACAATATGTTGAAGTGATTTCAACATGATGTCATAATTAAACAATCTGAAAGATGCTTCTGCATATTCTTAGAGCCTTCCTATGTTTTTAATTTTACTTTTATCTATTTCTTTTCCACAGCGTTGGGAGACACTTTGAAAATATGGCTTGGAGGATACATGTAGTTGATGCCTTCACTGCTCTCTTGACATACTAGGTACAATGGAAACCGCAAGAAGTCAATCAACTCACTGAAAGTAAACTTTTGGTGAAAGTTAACCTGCTTCGGCAGTCCCATTTTTTTCTCTCTTTCATTTGTCTTGTCTCTGATAATGTCAACACCTTCAGCAGTTGAACTCGCTTGAAGTCAACTCTTAATAGCCCATGCTGGCTGACTGACAGCCATGAATTGTGAAGACAATGAGAAAAATAAGTCGGATAGAGAGACACAGATGCCTTGCTATGACACACTATGGCCTGTGGGCCTGTTGTTGTATTGAGATGATGCTTGGCTCTCTTCATCTGTTTCACGTTGGCGGGTTTACACAAACATACACCCCACAGCAGTTTCACACTTGCACTCCTTACCCTTCTCATGTGCATTTGTGAGGCTGTGGATGGTCAGTGCAACTGACCACCTTTGCTACTGACATGCAGTTCCATAATTGGCCCTCTTCACTTGCCTTGCTATAATGAGGATACACCAACACCTACTCCTCCTCAGCTCTCTTCACCCTACTTGTTGACACTCACACTTAAAGACAGGGCGGACAGGCACGTCGTGTGATTTAATTTCAGTCACGTCTTTAGATCGCGTAATAATACCGAGATAACCATCAAGAAGAAGATTGAAAATGCATATATAAACCCTAACAGTAGATCACAGGGGATGCCAGGGGGGGGCAGTGGCTCAGTGATTTGACATCTGCTCATGGAGAAAACAGGCTGGGATCAAGTTGCAGGTTCTGCATCAGGGGATGGAAGGACATAAAGATTGAAAGCCTGTACATGTATTTTGTCAATGACTCAACGGTCTCCTGGCTTCCACAGGGTAGGGAAGCCCAACATATAGCCTGCTCAGATAAGGGCGAATATATTTTGGAGGTCCTGTATACATGTATATTATGCACGTTAAAGAACCATTGGCAGTTCAAAATTGATGAAAGAGTAGGCTGTGTGCCGCTGTCCAGACAAAATTTCCTAATTCCAAATTTCTACCCACAAAAATTGTTAGCAAAAACAGGGAACCCCTTAAATAGCCCAGATAATCCTACTTCCTTAGGACTGAAAGGTTTAAAAGAAAAAAAATGTAGATCGCAACTGTCTTATGATTGAAAGGCTTAAGAATATAACAACATTCATTCCTATACTCTGGTTTCTTTTCACAAAGCATGTTCATTCCTACATTCTATGCTTGCCATGACTAGTCAACCTTTTACCATCAACTCTGTGGTCAGAATGTCTGTAAGGGGCATAAACAATAAATACAAACATATATCTTGACCTCCCTGTGTCTAGCAGAGATTGTGTCCCCTGAAACCGGATAAAGTCAACCTCGCTTCAAGTCAACTCTTTTTTCTCCGTCCCGAGAGGTTGAATTTAAGTGGATTCCACTGTATGTTATAATATGAATAAGTCAAATGCTCTATTGATGTACAGCATACATCACAGTAAACATGGTTTTATGGTAATGTATACTGTCGACAGCGCATCTGATCCCAGTCACATTATGACCTATGTTGTACATCAAGAGAGGAGTGAAGAGGTTTTAAGGGGGCCTGAGGGTGGTGAGAGGTATTTTTTGAATGCTTGAACTGGGGATTTTTTACACTTCAAATTCGGATTCAGCATGTCCAAATTAGAGGAAAAACATGGAAAACATTGTTGTTTTTTATCTGGTTGCCATGACAACACCACCATATTGGATTCTGTGTTTTGAAAATTAGCTATTTCCAATAGCCTAAGGCTCCTATAGTATTGAATGGAATAGTGTGAAATTTTGCATATAACAAAACCCTATCTTAAAGACAAAATGCATTTATTTTTTGTTTATATACTACAAAATATTTGTTATAAATTTTTTAAATATGTATACTGACAGAGGTAAATTTTTCGCAATTTTTTTAAAATGAAATTCAGAAAGAGCAATGCATTTTATTAAAAGACATGCTATCGAGAATATACAGTATATTCCAAATTTGAAGGCAATTGGTTCAGAAATAAAAAAAACTCTGAGGGAAAGAAGTGAAGAAATCATACATATTGAGAAAATTGCAATTGAATTTTCATAATCTCTCTATACAGTTATCTAGTGGTGCCATGTTGGTGCCATTTTGGAGCACAAAGCACATGTTTTGGGGCATAAAGCATGTTTCTGGTCCCATCAGTTGTTTTTCTGGTATGAGAAGAGTTCAAAGTGTGGAAAAAACAGCAAAACCGTATTTTTGATATTTTTAGCCCAAACCTTATTTTCAGGACCCCCTTCCCCAAGAGAAGTGAAACTGCATTATAACAGTCCACGCTTGATTCTGCCCCGTTTTGTGAAATTTTCTTAATGTTGGGGGAGGAAATATGCGTAGCAGTGAAGAGGTTAAGTTTTCAGTTTCACTGAGGAACCCCATTTACTACAATATGGATATTATTCAGTTTTATCATTCTAAATAGGTTGTGGCTGGTACCTGATTAGACATAATATTCACATACTGATGAGGATGATCTTTACAATACATATTCTGCAGCCTTGCAGCCAGTCAATATGAGACATATGTCGATTTTTCACCAGATGGGGTTTTCAGTATCATACAAAAGCTTATTTCATACCCTTTCAGGTAGTTAAAAAAGTTTTGAGCTAGCTTCATTTGAGCTAGAGATACTGAAGTTTAAAGAGACAAGGGGAGGACCTCCTAGCAATGACTGAAATCCGCACAAATTCGAGTTTAATGAACGGTTGAATGCATAAATTATAAACCTACACACCTATCTCACGAAAAACTGATTTTAATGAGGTAATATTTCTAAATTGAGGGTAAGGCCAATACTGTCTTGTTCAGAAATGAATGTACTTTTGATTTCTGGAACAAAGAAAAATTCAATATCTGACAGCGACCCCCCCCCAAACTCAAAGCCCGATTTCTTGGTTCTAGCCCAGTGACTTGCATCTCATTTTGACTGGCTGTGAGACATATAATTATGGAATTCTGTGATATAGGCTACAGGGTGGGCCAATAAAATGTTACCACTATTCAAATTCTTACAATTTCCAAAACAAAGATTTCTTTTAATTTTTAGGAATGTCAACAACGAGGCACTGAAGTTTCACCCAAGTGGATCCAAAGCGATATACAATGTACATGTACTGTGGAAGAGGTCTGTGTTCAGTATACGTCAGAGGTCCTTGAAAGGGCAGTCTCCTGTGACAAACATCTGGTTAACTTTCTTGGTGATTCCTCCATATTGTCGCTGTTGGCCTCTAACCATGTAACTCCAAAATTGGGTCAAATCATTTTTTTTTTTTTTGCTCAGGTTGTAGTGCAGTACATGTATGTGTCAATATCTTGTGAAAATATTAATTAGAAATGCCTAAATTTGCGCTGTGATCTAATCACACTTGACCGCCTATCTGTCATCTCTGCCGCTCTAACCATGTATGTGCACAAGGGATCAGTTCATTTTGTGTTTACCATAACTGTTTTAATCCATGTTGAACAAAATGGTTTCACTGAGTTAAAGATATTTAGACTCTGCATAATTCATGTCAGTTACATGTGAATCATTTACTGTGTATGAATCTGCTAGTCTAGTGGGAAGTTTCTCTCATCATGCCTGTTACATGGTTTCTGTCTGTCAGTCACCTGCTGAGGTGGCACAACTTCCAGAGCCCTGACATACTGGATTGTTCAAACACCTTCTTTAGTACAGTGTTCTCTCTTATTTTCAACAACTCTGTCTTGCCACATTCTCCTTTCCTTTTTTCTCTCTTGTACTGATCCCTCCTTGTTCCTTCATTGAAACATACCCCACTTGTAACAGCCTGCATCTCATTATACATTAGATGTTATCCCTGGCCTCGTGTCAGCCCATATGTTTCTTTCTTTTGCTTGTCAAAGTAAAATGTAAATAAGGTAAGGTGCATGCGAAAGATTACACAGTTCCATAAACTGAACAAGTAAGCTAGATGTATTTCCTATCAGGCGTAAATCCAGCTTATCAATCGCTGAGCAAAGACATATATATACTGAACATTTTTTTTTTTTTCTCATTCAAATTTGATAATATGGAAGGGTTATGAAATATTCTGCAAAGGTGAAATAAAACGAGTAACGTGTATATGAAGCTGACAAACTCACTGTCTTAAGTCATTTTAAGGACTATTCAAATTTTCTGCATTTATGATAAATATCCACACCAGTGTCACTGGGATCAAACACTAATAAATAACATTACTCATCATCTAAAGGCCCTCCCATTGGCTTTAATCACAAACCAGAGAGTTTGTTAAAACAGAGATCAAAGACTTTTCCTTTTAAAATAACGACAAAGTGTACAGGGTAGAAAACGGAAAAAAAAAAAAAAGAAACAATAAAGATGGCCAGGATTGGTCACATTGAAAACATGCCAATTCAACAATAAACTAAACAAAAACTAACATCGACAGTACGATGATAAAAAAAAAAAAGAAAAAGAGTCTTAAGAGAATGTCAGGTATTTCTTGTTTTTAAGATTGTTGTAGTGTACTGGACTGGTTTGCTGTGATAAAAATTAGATCTAGCCTGAACACTAAACCTAATCAAACAATCAACAAATAATATTAGCATAATGTTGCTGTGTAAAGCTACTCTGAAAGTTGGCAACAAGACCCTGATGTAGACCCCACAAACTGTGTAACTAGCTGGTTATAGCATAAAGTGGGTCAGCGACTGACCAGCGTATTGCGTATCTGCATCGCGGGCAAGTAAACTGTGTAACTGTTCAACAGAAAAGGTGAGTGCTAACTGTATACCTGCACTTCAAGTCATCAAAATGTCTCCATCAAATTTTATTACCACTGTCTGTCAAATATGCGTATTTTTTTCCGAAAAACAAAATAACAATGGTCTGGACAACTTGTGGTGCACACGAAACAGTTTTTTTCCTTCACACAAAACAGTTTTTTTCCTTCTCCTGTAAAATTGCTCGTTTCACAGTTACACAGCTAGTCCAACAGAGACGATATGCTCTTTCAGGGTCTCAGTGTTGATGGCTATCCTTGAAGACCTTGGCCTATCACTATGTCCTTTATTTGCATTGTTTGCACAACCCATTTCCCTGAACTTCTGCAGGAGACTGATTGTGAGTCTGCTTGGAGGATTTCTTCCCAGAAAGCCAATCATGAATTGTCGCTGAGTGTCGGTTACCGATTTTAATTCAAAATATGCTTCTATAATCTTCACTCTCCACCACAGTACATTACTTTCGATCCACTGGGGTGAAACTTCAGTGCGTCGTTGTCGATATTCCTGAAAATGAAAAAAAAAAATACTTGTTATTCTGGAAATTGTAAGAAGTGATAACATTTTATTGGCCCATCCTGTAACAGTTATGACATAAATGTTTCTCGTCCCTTTCTTATCATTAGTGACATAATCTTTACTGACTATGGATGTTTAATGAGGGGACCACTGTGTCTTGAGAGGCTGGATGAAATTTTAGAAAGGTAGTTCTGACCTTAAAATTCGTCTTAAATCCACTGCAAATGCTGCTAGCCCTTGCCACACTAAGAATGCATTCTGATTAACTCTAGCTCTGTGAACCTGCCATGAATGAGCGGAAACTCCGTGGCCAGCTACTGGCCTGTAAATCAGGACAGTCGGCCCTAGTGCTAAGCTTTGTTTTGACTAATGACCTGGCCTTCTAAATGACATAATGTAGACCTACATCGGACCTCTGGCTGACGATGTGCTTTGTGAAATCCCACCCCCAACTCCACCCTTTCTCTACACATAATATGCATCGAAACTAGTATTGACAGTGGAGCTGTATTCACAAGAACATGTAAATTTCAAAGGGTTGTCAGGTTTGTCACCCCCTACACATGGACCATTTTGTTACAAATTCGTCCATAAACTAATTTTTCTTAGATCAGAAGACCAGTGTTCAACTTCCCATGGCGACAAAGAAATGTGTACATCTGAACTAATGATGGCATAGCATGACAGGACAAGTGAACTATCCGATATATAAATGAATATACAAAGGATGCTATAGCTTTCATCCATGCATAACTGTAGTTCACTTTTACCCTTGACTTTTTGATCCCTGGCAAGTGCGAAACTAGCTAAGTGGGCCATGTAGTCAGGGGCGTTTCGTTATTATTCAGTAAGGAACAACAAAGATTACTTGACATTCTCCTCCCGCATCATTTGTGTTGCAATATTACCATCTTCTACGTACTCGTGAGGACAATAAAATATGGTGGTCTCCGCCTAAAAACCCTCAGCCTAAGAGCCCGGTCCGCTTAAGAACCTGCCTCTGCTGCGAAACAGAATTTTTCCTCTATAATTTACCCCTCTAAGAACTTGCTCTGGGCGCTTCCAAATAAAAAAAATCTGTCTAAAAGCCCGGTGTTGGACCAAGATACCCGAGTACTTAAGGGGTAATTCCATATCATATTGTCCACTTGAGAGAAATGCACAGTGCTAGATGTGCAGTAAAAAGGGGGTGGAGGTGGAGGGAACAAGTAGACAAAGGAGTGGAAGTGATGGTTGATGTATGACTGCATAATCAGGCCACATTGTTGACTAAACCATAACCATTTCTTTGTTTGACAACAAGTGGGAAAGCACTTGTGATTAGCTTTAGGGATAAGAAGGTGTAAGTTCAGCCTCCGGACTGGTCAGGTGTTTTGCTTTGGTCAGTCTGTAAACACTTGAGCCACTTGTACGATTATCCACAGAGTGGCGTAGCAATCTCATATTTTCAACATGGATATCGTTATGTAAACAACACATGGTGTTTAAGTGCTGGGCAGTATTGGTGTAACTATACGCTAAAAAGATCAGGAATTGCTACATCTGATTATAACACACACAGGGAAGAAGGTTGTACTTATTCACGTAGACAAACCTTTAACTAACAGTACCGATCAACTTATTATTATTATAGTGAAGACAATCTGTGGTCAGATGGGTTGCACAACTTTTCAGTTTGCCTAAGAACCTGTCCGACTAAGAACCTGCTTTTTTTTTTGTCTCCCGATGACCAGATTCTTAGGCAGAGACCACTGTACTCCTATCAAGCAGTATTGCTGCAGAGTGTTGAAAGATAATTTAATGAGTTGTGACTATGCAGATCACAATGACAGTTTGACAAAATTGGAATCAATGAAAGTTTTAAGATTCAGCAACATGGCAAGAAATACCACAGAGGAATTAGTTAGCATAAATATCACCAACGCACAATTAAGTAGAAAGTCACCTTGGGTATAAATATGAGCCACATACTTAAAGGGTTAAGCTTAGTCTTTCAATTATGAACTGTTCAATTAACTCAAACTTTCATTACTCATTATGAATTGCTGTTTGAGAGAGTAATGCCTCTCCAACAATGTTTCCATCCTGGTCAACAATTGCAGCTCCTGTATCATCACAGCTTGTTTCAAGGCCCAGAACCAGCTTTCTTCTGTGGGAATTCAACTGCACTGGTGATGATGTGAAGTGTGCAGTGACTGTTGTACAAATGCTGCAGTGGTGAAAGCTCACAGATTTTTCAAGCCACTTATTTTTTTGATGAGCTGCTGTTCTGTTTGTAATTTCTCGACATTGATAATACCTTGTCCAGGTATACTGACATAATGATTTAGAACACGTCCTTTTTGCAGACTTCCACGCTGTTAATATTGTCCTCATATTCCTATTTAAGGTGATGACAGTCCTTATACAAAACTTGGTTGTTATGTTTTTGTTGCCTTGACTGAAAAGTCTTCCCTGTTGCAGGATGTGTCAGTGACAATCTGAAATAAAAAATTGAAAAAAAAAAAAAAAAAACTGTGGAAAAAGGAAGACAGAAAAAAAAAAAAAAAAAGAAACAAACTAAGCATCCATTACCATAATGGACAAAGAAGGAAACTGACAGATTAAATCTTATACTTATGTTTGAAAACCATCCATATGTGAAACAAAAGCTTATAGAAGGATCACATATATGAACTTTTGCCTTTGTTTTTATTTCCAAAATACACCTTTTTTTTCACATATGAACTTTTGCCTTTCTTTTTATTTCCAAAACACACCTAAAAAATTATATTCTTCAGCTGGCTGAAATATTGTTTATACACTGTCAAAGATACTGAGAAAAGATAAGTTCGATATTTACCTTTCAAACACTTGGAAGTGGTTATCTCATGAGAAAAGATATGTAACAGACTTTGTCTTTCAACCATCAAAAGACGATATCTGGTGAGAAAAGATAAATATCTGAGACACATGCCTTGTTATATTGTCTGTGGAAATCCCTCTAGAATTATAGCCAATGAACACCAGATTTTGTTAACATGATCCACAGACATGCTAGTAGGCCTATAGTAGACCCAGCGCAAGACAGTACTTCCAGTCCAGTTTGACCAGGGAGTTGGCGCTCTCTTATGGGATCCGACTTCACTATGAAAGTTATGAGTGTATAGCAAAAAAAAAAAAAAAAAAGAAAAAAACCCACAAAAACATATGCTGGGAGGAAATTTATGATTAAATCTTTTCCCCTGTGACTTAAAACATTTAGAGCCTATTCAACAAGATGGGCCTACACATAGTTCAACATTAGTAATCGATTCCATTTACTTTTGGTGCTAGATGTGGCAAATGTAAATGATTACATACTTATATAACTTTGGACTCTATGAAAATGTAAGGACATGGTTAGTCATCATAATGGCATATATACTGTTGTTCAAAGTTTTAGTTTATTTGCTTTTCATTGCATGTTCAGTCTGTGGTAGGGCCTCCAGATTGTAACATATCAGTCTGAAGAATATGTATCTGCTTTAGATCTTCATGCAGACTTTTTTTTCTGTCAATCCTTGTCACCTTTTTCTTGAAGTTTTGTTATTTTTGTTTAGGATGTGTTGTTGTTTTTTACATAAACGCAAACAGACTTTCTCCCATTTCTTCTTTACCTCTTTTGTTTTAAATCATTAATTTTATCATTTTTTCAACTTCCTGGTCTTATCTTTCGACTGACTCACTAATTTCCATCAGACTGAATGTGTGGTAGATGTCTCCTTTTCATATCAACTGTTAGTGTTAAGTTATCATTTGTCTTGCACCCAGGGCAAATGGGTTGGAAGTTGTCCTGGGTGATTACCGTCTACTACTGCTGTTTTAGTTTTAGGCTGTTTTTTTAACTATTTGCCGACACCAATTTTTTTTTATTTTCACAAAATGAAAATTCAACTTTTTTTAACTTGAGAAATGAAAAATTCTGGTATCTTACTTGGTCAGAAAATTTATAAAAATGGTCAAAAATTGCTGCAGATCTAAATCGTCCAGCACGATCCAACTCATTTGCCCCAGGCGCAAAACATTTTTTTTAATTGTTTATTTTCCCGTTATATTTAATCAAAAACATTTTTTTTTAATTGGAGAGCATCCAGAAATTGCTTACCCATCCCATGTTTTAGTGGGGTTTTTTTTGATGTAGGAGATAACCACCATGTCAGGAGGTTGAAAAGCTTACTAAAACTGTATGAGCCCAAATGGCTGCCGTTGTTCAGCCACATGAGGATCGAGGATCCTACTGAGGCCATCGCCGCCAATAGTAGACAAAAGGTGCAGACAGAGTAGAGTCGCTTTCCCCGCACCTTTTTCCTGTCAGGCCCCAAATAGGGGAATGCCAAATTTAAACAACAGGAAATACATTACGAGCGACAGAGTTGAGTCACTAGCC
>JBCAUA010831251.1:0-14165 GCA_038406235.1 Peronia verruculata
AGAGTAGTGGAACATTTTTTGACAATTTTTTTTCGAGGGCAGGGGTCTGTCGCACGCAGAACGCCGCTTAGAACCCGCGCCGCCGGTACACGTTTGGCATTGCTAGATGCAGTCAACACAAAGGACAAAACAAATTTGTAACAGGATCATAAATGCAAAGAAAACTGCAACGTCGTCAAGACGGTGAGACAAAAAAATACCACAACGAGGTCACTTCATTATCTGCAAAACCAGCTGTCATAATCTCACAGTAAAATTCAGGAATTTTGTTACAAACATAAGGCAGAATACCCTTGACTCTATCAAAAATGAAGCGAACAAGTCAATATTGTTTTATAATCCATGGAAAATGGAAAGATCACACATCTCTCCTCTGAGAAGAAACTGACATATTTCCAGAGCAATCAATCACGTGATCACTGATGCAAAGTTTGAAACGACTTAGGCATTGCTAAGTGTAAGCCCAGAAAGGTCAGTTTTTATTTTGTAAAACATCCTCTCACCTGTGCAGCCATTGGCAGAGAATCCGTAGTAATACCTGTCACAGGTATCGCAGGTACGTCCTGTCACACCTGGCTTGCAGCTACACTGTCCGTCCATCAGGTCACAAGTGTAATTCAATGAACCCGTTGTGTCACATTCACAAGGGGAGCAACCTGTGTGACAAAAAAGGTCATTTGATCAATAAGAGCTTGTGGGACCAAAAGGAACTAGCTGGTATTCAAAAACAGAGATCCCCAATAATATAAGACAAAATTCATTATCAGTTTGTTGTTGTTTTTTTTTCCCCTCAGAGTAAAACATTTACACAATCATAACTTTCACACTGGTATTTTCTTCGAATCACCTGTAAGATTTCTAAGTAATCTAATTAATGGCCTCTCAAGAAAGTTTTAAGTGACTATGAGCATATGTCAATCCTTAGGTCTTTAACAACTCACTCTACAGCATTGCTGGGTGAAATGTGGAAATCAACTGACTGCAATAATTTTATACAGAGCAAGAGATCTCATTTCATCAAGACCAGTCAAGAACACACAACAGTATTTTGCTAATTTTACATCACAAGCAGCTGAAAATGTTTGTGGGTATTTTGTTGATTTTAGTCAGTGAGCTTTATGGATGGCTAGAGAGAAGTTTCTTAACAATCAGCAAGAGGGCTGATTAACTGTGGGTATGCCACTGAAGGGGACCCAACAGTAAATTATGAAATAAGGGTACAAGCTAGTTTCTTATGGAACAGCGAATTATGAAGGAAATCAATCTCTGTCACAACATTTTGTAATTTTGTAAGCATGTATTTTGAACCACACATTTTTTAAGACTACTTGCTCAAAATCAGAATTTCCACCAAAAAAAAAAAAAAAAGGGCCACATTTTCCAGCAGTGACAATTTGACAAGCATGCAAGGGATGGCTAGAGTATCTGTAGATACAGGAGAATTACCAAGGTTTTTCAATACTTCATATATCAGAATCTCTGCCTTTTATGGTGTCCCTGTTGGTGATCTACAGATATTACGGTCCTCTTTATCTTACTATGTGATGTGACATGATGAAATCAAGCGCTCGTCAGAGAACCGGAGAAATCACATTTTTCAACGGTGAATGAATTTTTAATGTATATTTTTTTCTTCACCAAACCCTTTTATATCAATCTAAAAATGCATTCTAAAGTTCAGCTTACTAACATAGATCAAGTAAAAGCCCAAAAATTGTAATTTAGTGGCAAGGGCTAACAAAGATTAGTAAGCATTTACAAAAGTGATCGGCCATTTCCTCAATAAATTCAGCTGCAGCAACAGGTCACCCCCATTGTTTTTATTTGTCAATGTCTCAAGTTCTACTTAAGGTAGAACTATAATTTTTTCACAAATGAAAGGGGAATGAAATCTTGACAGTGTTGCCAATAACTCCCAATGTTAGTGGTGGGCAAGCAGTTACATTTTTTGTACTGGGCGGGAAGCTCAGGAAGTCACCATACTTCCTGCTGGGACCGGTCCTGGGAAGAGAAGTCGGTACAGAGAAGCAGACTGCTCGGCGCCTAAGGCGAGCAGTACATTTTAGGTATCGAGTGGACAGCTCAGAAGTCGGGACAGGTACCAGGAATTCTAAGTCAGTACCAAGAAGCACACTGCTCGGCGCCACTCAAAGTCGGTACCGAAAAGCAGACTGCTCGGCGCCATTCCTCTTCGAGAGTGCACACATAGGCTGGTCTTGTCTCTACTTCCCATTGCGATTTCCTGTTTCTCGTATGATTTCTCGTCTCGTGCAACTTCCCTTCCCACTGTCCAGCAGTGGATCACTTCCCGGGAAGCCAAGGCCAAGGCTTTGCGCATGGGAAACGAGTTCTCAGCTCGTCTCGTGCCCACTCCTACGAGAGCTTGAGTTCATCATGTCGCATTTCGTATATATTGACGATAAAAATGCCACCAATGGGGCACATTGGACAAATACCTTGACCACTACCAAGATTCCAGTATCCAAGCTGACAGGCATCGCACTTGCTGCCTATTATGTTGGGCAGACACAAACACTGGCCAGTTTTCTGGTCGCAGTTGCTGGTGCCAGGTTGGCTGACTGTGCCAGGTGGGTAGCAGTTGCAGGCTGTGCAGACCCCCAAGCTGTTGTTGTAGAAATTGGGCAGACACTGATCGCAGAAGAAGCCGCCTGTGTTGCGGATACACTTCAGACATTCTCCAGTGGTACTGCAAGAAGTGAGAAGTGAAAACCTCAGACTAAGAATCTCCAAACTAAAGGGAAAAATCTGACAATGATGTATCACAAAATTGATAGCTATGAACGAGCAACTATTCAACCTTAACTTTGACCAAGTAGATAATACAGAGTATAATTCTCACAAGTCAACAGAATTCCCACAGTTAACAGAGTTCCCATTGTGAATTTAGGGTCAAACTATTAAGAAGCCATAATTCATGTCCAAAGACTGTCTTTTTTATATATATATTAAAAAGATCTTCTGTACCTGAGAAAATAAACCATGTGAACTAAGTCCTGTCAGGCATAGAAATAACACACAGGAAATGAACTCATAAAATTAACTCACGTGTTGCAATTGCCGACAGCATTGGGGTCAATGTTTCCATTACATGTACACTTTGTGCAGGGAATGGGCTGACCTCTAGCCCGCCCCAGCGGGTCACCATAGTAACCATCCAAACAAAGATCACACAGATTGCCTGAGAAGTGGGGTAAAATCAAATGTAAGAAAACAAACAAAATCAAAAGAAATACACAACTGTTTAAAAAAAAAAAAAATACAAGAGAAAAAAAACAGGAAAAAAAAAAAATCATACCCATAGGCACATTTGCGCTGCTTTGCTACTGTCTCATTTTGCCACAATGCATCTGAAAAACAGTATATCTAAAAACCAACAGTTTCAGAACCCATATCTTTCTTATGTTAAAATGAAAGTACTTTTATGGCTTCCCCGAAAATGTGCGAGTAGTAATTCTATCCCTTTTTTATCTCCTAACGTTGCAATAACTGAGACTTTCTAAACTTACCTCCATATCCTTCTTCACATTCAGTGCAAACGACATCGCCGTTCATAAGCTGAATACAAGGTCCACCATTAGGGCAAGGACATGGCGTGCAGTCATCTGGGGTCCCACCAGTGGCATCGCCATAGTAACCACGGGCACAACGCTCACAGAACATACCCTCTGTGTTATCCTGGCAAATACACTGGCCTGAAAGATAAACAAAGAACTGGTCAGTCTCCATTGAGTGGATGGCCACCAACAACTGTTGGATTGTAGCCTTGGAATACCCATGGTTGCATATTTGCAACTGTGTTCTAGGGCTTGATGTGAAAGAACTAAACAACTCTAAGTGGAAAAGACCTCTGCTACAATGTCCTTTTGTCTATGAGTCTGGTTCCCCTGATCATAAACTTGCTTGTCTCAGATTTCTTCTCAACCATTTTGTATAGCCACTCAGTATTTATTCAGAATGCAGTTAAAAATAATGAGTTGTGAAGAAGCAAACTTCATCCTTGAAACTGTTCAATCTTTCATAAGTTCAGTATCTCCATTTTCAGATCACACATAATATCAAACAGTTGTAAGAAAACAATTGTCACCTTATACAAACAGACCAGCCAGCCATTAGACGTAATGTATACCTTTGGCTTCCCTAATGAAACTGATTCCATAAAGACAAGGTGGGACATCCATGTGCTGTGAAAATATCCCTCGTGACAGATGAGATGCAGCACACTCGCACATGATCAAAGTTAAAACAGCGTGATTGTAAAAAAAAAAAAAAAAGAATTGGTAAAATGCCCACGTAGGCACCGCACATTACGAGTCTGTTCAGAATTCATTGACATGGGGCAACAGCGAATCAAAATTTGGAATCAAGCCATCGGTCAAGGCCAATGAACATCCAAGTTAAAAGATCAATGAAAAGGTAAAAGAAATGAAAATCAGGTCATACAGCAGTTTGCAATGGCCTAATGTTTCATTTACTGGTGATGAAAACTTAGCATACCCTTGAGTTTTAAATTGCAATTTTCAGGGTAAAAATATGTTTAACCCTTGCTATTATTCAATTGAAAGGTCAAAGGTAAAGGATTCTAGTATAGTCTCAGAAATGATATTGACACAATCGACTCAAATAAGTCTGTTAAAAAAAAAAAAAAAACCAGAACAAAAAGAACTATTCAGCTAATGGCTCTTTACACACAAAAAATCTAGGGACATAAACTGTAGGAATAGATTCAGAGAGTGAGGAAAATTTTCTAGACTTAATTTTTATTTTATTTTCTTACCAGTATTGACGTCACAGCTATCTGAGTGTCCGTTACACTCGCAGGGCACACATCGGGAAAAAGGACCACCATTGGGTGGGTCTCTCTTGTAGCCTGGGATACAGGACTCACAGAACTGACCAATGTAACCTTCTGGACAGGTACACATCTCCACCCATGGAGCTTCCACACCACGCTGGTTGAAGCCCTGACGAGCCGAGCCCAGCTCAATGTTGTCAATAAAGCCAACACCTGTGACAAGAGCAAAAATGACCAAATTCAATCAAATTTGTCCACAATATAGCAAAACATCTATCGCACAAAATCATATTCAAGGCATTTAATGTGTCCAGTTCAGTAAAGTATGAGTTAAAATATGCCAGCCTACTCATAGAAAATAAGATATCCACTGTTCTCTTTCATTAGAAATATGATCTATTTTCAGATAATCCAGCATCGCTGTTTGAATATGTCACACCGAGTTATTGCATTTCAGACATTCATGTTCCTGAGTACAGTGCACTTGAGTGAATACCATGTCGTCTTATATTTAAATAAGTGTCAAATCTGATGGTGCCATTAATTCAGCAAAAGAATAAATAAGCTGAGATGCTTAATTAAATAATCATCCTGCAACATGAACTGCCAAGCAGATTAAAATATCAAGAAATAAAATTTGTGCACCCCATAATTCATACTTGTAAGATAAATATTACAAGCTGTTTAAAAAATCAAGATGGAGTTGGAGATCTCCATCCTCTGCCAAACCCCACCCATGAATTGAAAAAATTCAGAAGCAGTTAGCTGTCATATAAATATTGCACCAGAAGTAATCTCACAGTAGCATTGATCGATATCCACATCATTTCTGCCATCTTGAATACTTGTACACATTTCTGTCTACAACACTGATGTTGAGAAAGTGGTTCAGTGTCACATTAGGCACTGAGAGAATCCTCATACAATTCTTCTGCTGCTGGTATACAATAATGGCATTAGTAAGCCTCGCGTCAGAACACAGCCGGTCTTTCATAGTATTTGTGAGCATGACAGTTATCAGATGTCATTAGAAAAGACATGTACCAACAAAATCATCAAAGCAAACATCAAATGGCCTGTGCTATGGAGAAATTTTGCCTCTCATTTTCTCATCAATGCTGAACATGGCAGGGGCCGCTGTTGTACAGCAGTGATGATATGTTGAGAAAGATGTCAGTGATGCTGCGTAATCAGTCAGAAAGACTATACAGGGTGGCCAGAAAATTCCCGGACAGTAAAGTTATGTAGTTGTGGGCCATTCTGATTTTTGTGTCTTCTTATCTTGAAATATGATGTACTTATTAGATTTTGCTGCTCCTCCTGATAGTTCTGCTGTATCAAGTCAGTTTATTGAAGGAACATACTGTTGTTAGATTTTCTTTCTTAGATTTGTCCATTAAGTTTATTTCTTTATTGTCACTGAGTGTCCTGGGACTTTCCAGTGACCCTGCATGTTATTGAAAATTATAAAAAAAAACCTACCCTGATCATTGTAAGTGGCTCGAATCTTCACGCTGGTCAAGTTTGCCAACACAGCAATAAAATCAATTGGGTTGACTCGTGGGGACCACTGGTAGACAGGATTCTCGTGCAGCCGGAAGGCAAAGGACTTTTGAGTGATTCCTGGAACAGGGTTAGACTGGGCAAAGATGTGGGTGGAAATGGACTGGCCAGAACCTTCCAGAATGATGTCCACCACTGACGGACGAGCAGTCTCCTCTCCAATACGCAGGTCAAAGGTCAGGAACTGATTGTAGCTGAAGCGCTGGTCACCATGGTAACGAGCTGTTAACACAGGAATATCAAAACCGATTAGTTTGTTATCTCTTACAAATTTGCCTTCAACTGCACATGCAAAAGTGAAAAATATTACTGACTATAACCAGTAACAGTTCTTGCTTATTCTTTACAATACTCTTCTATCAATGAACATTTTTTTCGTTTTACACAAATACATATTCTGAGCTCAGACACAAAGACAAATATCAGTAGGGGGAAATGGATCAACACCATTCAATGGTGCTAACGAAAGCCTGTTGTAAATGTCCGTTTACTGCTACCTTTAAGAGTTTGATGTGGTACAGGCAAAGGGTGGACTGAAATTTTAACTAAACAGATAAATATCCAGAAGTAAACAACAGATCCCTCCCCCTCCTCTCCTATCCCCATGGAAACTTCAGCAAAGTGAATCAATGTATCTGCTTTGCAAAATCATTTCAAGAGCTGAAATCTGGCTGTAGTAAACTTCCTTAAAACAAACAACATGAACCTTTGCACATCTGGCTCTTGAGCAGATGGAAAAAAAAAAAAAGACAGCTATTTCAGCAGAGAGGACAATACAATTAGTTCAAAACAATCTTGCAATAAGAGCCAGCAAAGTCCAATTCCTAATTTTCCACAACTTGTCTTAGACAAAAAGATCCGCTCTCTAGGTTTTGCCTCAACAGATAAACTTCCAATGACCTAATTTGAGAATGGTCACATGATCAAGCAAATTCCCCTAACATGTTGATTTGTGTACATGCTCTGCACACGACAGACAAGTTTTGAGGAATGATAAGCATTCAGACATGTGACACCATATAACAAAGCCACATGTAAGCAATTGCTCCCCAGTCATGTGAGCTATCTCAAAATATCATATCTCCTCAACTTTTGTCTCAGACAAGTAAAATTCCCTTCTCTCTTAGTCTTACCTCAATAAACTTCCATACTCTCTCCATCTTATTTCAGAATCTACTCTCAGACAAGCAATATTCCTGTTTCTCTTAATCTTGTCTCAGAGAGGCAAAATCTCACTCTGAATCTGGTCACATGCTGGTAAAATTCCATGCTATCTAGATTTAAGCCTTATAACCTATAAAATTTCGCATTCTCTAAATCTTGCCTCAGGCAGGCAAAATTTCACAATTTCTACCAGGTAAAATTCCACACTTTCTCAAGCTAATCATCACATTCTTCTCTATTCTAGAACCATTGTCTGTAATTTAGTCACCTTAGTTCACAAGTGATCTATCTCCACTTTCTAGAAAATCAGCATCTAACATCAGTAGATCATGCTCAACATATACCACATTCGCTCATTTAAGCTGAGAAATGCACCTGGACTATGCCAGCTACATTTATGATAATATTATCGATATGTTCAATGTGGATCCTCTATATTACATGTAGAGTGAAAACTTCAAATTTACAGAAAAGGGAGATTCAGCAATTGTGAACTAAGGTGAAAGTTTGTTAAATTCAGACTTACATGGTGCAACAAAGTAGATAGCTTCAGATGAATCGGCTGAGACACCCAGATTCTGGACAATTCCATTGTACTGGGTCTCCACTTCCCTGTTAGCGCGGCTGAGTGCCATCCATCTTTGTTTACCTGCAAAAAGTATTAATTAAAATGTCTTTAAAAAAATTAAATTCGAAAAATTATTTAACACGATGTCAGTTAGTGGATCAACCTTACTTACAGAAAAAAACTTTTAAAAAAAAAAAAAAATGTTACCTTGTGTGATCTGAAATAAGAAGAAAACAATAACAACAATAACTATAACAAACATACAAACAAACAAAACTAAAAACACGGAATTACTTAAGTTAAGTCCTGATGAAAGAAGTCACAACAGTGAGAAGAAATAACGGGAACCAGCTGTCACAGCTCTATAATCTATGACAATGCTATAAGTCAAGACTTATGCCAAAATGCAACTGATGTTCATGGCATTCCTGAGCATAGCAGATAATGCCAACAGAACTGTACATTTACTCAAAAGAGTTATAATAGCATAACTCAACACATGACTTGTGGTCTAGCAAGTTTTGATAATATCGAGTGCATGGGTCTAAAATCAACAGTTTCTAAAAATTAACTCTTTACATGCCAGAGGGGTTTCCACGTTTGTGCCAGGCCATATTTGAATGCACGCATGAAAAAATATATGACCACAGAAAAATCATCAAAACTTTGATTTTATGTATAGGAATTACATGTATCATGGATGGAAATGTAGGGAAATGAATGGAGAATAAGATTAGGATACAGAAAGGCAGTAGAGGTATTTAGAAAAGAAAAACGAGGCACAGAACTTGTTTGATCTGAGTCTGCTTCTATCATCGTCTAGACTATTGATATCAGATCCTTCTTCATCATCACAAACAAGCTCCCGTGCTTGATCTTCTGACAAAATTCCCTGAGGTGAGGGTCTAGAACCCCGACAAGGGCCTGGAGTGGGAATATCCATGACTAGTTTACCTTAGCAACGACTGGTAATTTTTTTTTTGCACTGATTTTTATTGTTATCAAACAATTTCGCAACTCAAAACACATGCCAAAAGACTGAAAAAGGAAGTACTTACACAGGAGTTATCGTTCCGAAAGTAACCGATGAAGTGTCTATCTCTACGTAAACGTCGCACAAACTCAGTAGCGCTATATCGACGATATATCGTTTGTTGGCGCAATGGCGGCCCGCAATATCGACAATATATTGTTCTTTGGCATGGAAAAAGTTAAGAATATCCCTCAAATTTACTTCATTGTAAATTGTAAAATCAATAATTATTATGCAGATACCTGAGAGAGAAAAGATTCAATACTTATTGCAAAACTTTCACCTCTGAAACAAAATAATAAATAAACTTAAAATAAATTCATCTAGGTATAATGGAACAAGAAATAACAAAGTTGCTTATGAGGCTGCTCTTAGCTCTCATTTTTCAAATTTGCATGTGGGCTTATTTATCTAGTTTAAAGACGAAAATTTCTCCTGTCATATGACTGCGCTGTGCGTGAAGATGGCACCTAAGCCTTAATTTTGCATTTTTTATTCTATACCTCTGAACTCTGGCATCCCTAAGTTTTTTCCTCACAAGATTTATGGCGTTTTTCAAGAGCAATGACAACAACAAATCCCATGTGATCAGAGTTCAGCTGGTACCAGGGGCAGAAACAGAGGCCTACCTGTATCAAAGTTGGTGGTAATGTTGAAAGGTTCATAGCCTGTGGCTGAGGTGCACTCTGAGGAATGACCATAACAGAAGCAAGCAAGGCAACCATAGGGATTTGCCTCATTCAGACCAAAGAATCCTGGCTTGCACCTGAAAGAAGAAAAGACAAAAAAACAACATTCAGTGAGACTGATAGCCTCATGCATCATGCCAAACTGATTCATGCTTCCAAAGACTTCAACAGATTGGTGTCTCTCTCTACAAATTTTGAATGAGTGATTTATAGTTTTTATTCTCTCCCCGTTAGCGGTAAGATTCAGCTGTCTTTGCTATCCTTTCTATTAAGAGATATTGCTAATTTCCACCTATAAATGGATTCTTCTATCATCTGAGATAAAATTAGCTACCTAAAATGATTCACTTCTATTAGCAATGTAATGAGTATTCTACAAAACTCCGTCTTCAAAATCTTAGTTATGTCATAAACCTATTATCAGCTTATTCTTTTTGGTACTAAATTTACTAGCACTGGTTGGATCAAATCTTTTTCCAAAATTGCTTTTCTGTTTGATTAACCAATCTTTCCTCCGGAAAAATTGCATGATGATCAGTTAAGTGATATATTAAGTGGTTGAGGCAGGTTTAGAAGTAATTCAACAACTCAATTGTGCAGGGGTTTGGGAAAAATAAATAATGTTGTGGAAACTCTAATCTGCAATTAAATGCTTGGCAAGTGGAGTGCTGTTAAGAATTTATCTGATTTTGCCATACTTTATGTTGTACAAGGTTAAGGGTGTCATAAGAAAATTGTTTTCTAAGTTTTCATTTTATTCGACAGCTATTCAATACTCAAGTGAGTTTTAACAGAGCACTGCATGATGGTGATACTGATGGTTGCTGACCCCTCATGTCCTGATCCCTCATGTCCAAGAATCACTGAGAAGAAAATCTCTCCCTCTGACAGCTGTGTAGACCAATCCTTGAGAGGAAGGCACACAATTAATGTCTCAATTCAAACTTTCTAGAACTTACTTGTCACACTGTCTGCCATCCACATTTTCTTTACAGGAGCACAGACCAGTCATGGAGTCACAGCGTGGCTCGTTGTTCAGACTCCCTGCGGCCACACAGGCACATGGTCTGAATGAAAGAGGAAACAAAGCAAAGCATTTCAAATCAAAATAACAGCTGAAAACAAAAGAATCCAGGACATACTACGACATAGTCAAAACAAACTCTAGGATAATGCAGAAAGATAAACACCACATGCTACTCTGATTTTGACTCCATCAGTGGTGCTAAATCCTTCAATCTCCACGACTGTAGCACCTAAGTCAACTACTTCTACTGAGCAGAATTTTTTTTCATTTGCTAATTAGAAATTTCAAGGAGACTGAAATTTAAAACCAATGCAGAATTTTCTGCAGAACAAAGGAGCAAATTTACACAACTTATATGGAAATTGAAATCTGTGGCACACATGCTATCAGTTTCAGATCATTGGTGTAGCTATCAGTGCTTACATTTGTTTATGAAAGGGAAAAATGAAATAGTATTTATTACAATCTATTAATTTGCAGCTGACAAATGTGGTAAAATATTTGGAAGTCTCAGATCCACATATGCCATGACAAACTTTACCTGCATCCATCCTCTCCAAAATCATAGAAGTCAGGTAGACAACGATCACACCTTTGACCTCCAACCCCAGGTTTGCAGCGACATTGACCATTGTTGTCACATTGGAGAGATAAAGACCCTGGAAGACACAGGAAAATGATTCAGATACTGATTATTGGTCATCATGCTAAAGCCTATTAAGTGTCAAGTATAAAACTTTCAAATGATACTGAGCAAGAACAATTCCCAGCGTAATACAGATGCATTTGACAAGTTTCAGGACTAACAATACGCATAAAAGAATAATACACATGTACTACAATCAAGATCAGCTGCATAAGCTAGGCATAGACTGACATCTGTTTCATGTATAGGAAAAGCCTTTCTGTCCTTAAAATGCTTTATTAGGTTCACAAAATGCTGCAGTAACTTTAGCAGAACAGCTTTGTACCAAATTATATGTAAGCTGGAACATGGAGAACAGAGAGATAATGAAAATGAACACAACTGCCGGGGGAAGTCTTAAACACTTCCACCTTCTTCCATCTTCTCTCTCCATTTCTATTAATTTAAATATCGTATATCACAGTCTATAACAACAACCTCAAATGTGTGTTCAGGAATATGGAATATCAAACTGATCAAGTTAGCCAAGCGATGCCCATTTACACAAGACATGAAGCTTGCTATAATAGGCTACTAATATTATACTGACAGAACCTTGTAAGTCTCCAATGGCCAGACTTACCTTCAAGGCTACATCCACAGTTCAGGCAGCGGTTGTCTCGCCTGTAGAAGTTACGCTGGCATAGTTCACAGTGGACACCATCAGTGTTGTCACGACAGTTCGTGCAGCGACCACCATGGCCAGTCTGGCGGTACAGATCGGGGTCAAATTCACAGGTGTCTGACAGGCCATTACAATCACAGGCTGGAAGAGTTCATATGAAAACAAGTTTGTAAAAAACAAACAAAATATGGTAATTATTATGGACCAAACTTGTTTATTACTACAACATTTTGTGTTAATAGTATACTTGGAACATAGCTTTCTAACTAATGTACTTGAAATACAAAAAGTTATTGATGAAAATGAAACACAAACATTCTTTGATATTGTCAGTATCCTTTTATTTAAACAAAAAAAAAACTCTTGAACTACACCGAAGAAAAAGTTTACTCTTACAACTTCGTAATTAGCTCCCTACAGGTAGATTTTTAAAAACATTTTTCTTGATTTATTTCATTTGGGAATCCAGAATTAAATGAGATGGTAAAAAAATATATATAAATGTAATAGAAAAAAACAAAAGTCAGATATGAAACAAAAGTATCAAAGAAGGGATTGTCCAGTTTCCAAAGAAATTATTGTTTTGTCATATAATGCTCCAATTCTGTTCTTCCAAAGAAACTGCATAAAAACGTCCATGCCAGAAATATTTGATATGCTCAAAAAAGAGACTGAAATAGCTAAAATCTGGGAATGAAAAGCGGGCAAAAAGAAAGCCAACAAACAAAAGGTAATGATGCAAAATGAAATGGGAAAAAATAATGAAGAAGAGAGAAACAAGGATCATGTGGGCATCCAACAATTTTGTGGGTGATGAAAAGTTCCATAGAAATATAAACCCCTGGTGGAAATAAATGACATCCAAATCTTACCTTGATTCCATGACTGCATGTAATGACAAAAACAGATGTCAGGTTTAAAAAATTACCTGTGTCCATTTTCAATCTCTTACTTTCACATGAAGATTTGATATGATATGTGCAATATAATGGGGGTTGTGTGCCTTTTTTTTTTTTTTCAGAAATGTATTTCTGTACCTTCACCACTTTTGACATTTAAGAAAAAAAATTAGTCTTCATGTTTGTTCCTCTTCCTACACCCAAATTATCACCTAACTTTCCATCAGAAATACTGCAATTAGATCTAATTCATAACTGATATTATATTCCTCCTGAGAAAAATTTTCACTCCATAACTGGATAATGCATGCAGTGTGCATCCTTTTTCTCCCAGATTTTTCATGTACTACCACAGAACATCACCATTTGTTGTATGGACTGGTATATTTTTAAACAATTTGCTCATCTGGGTCAAATGAAGTAAAACTGCCACTAGCTTTGAATCTTTCAATATGTAGATCTAAGTGTACTTACTCTGTGATATATGAAATTCTCTCCTCAAAAATAAAATTGTAAAATGTATTTTATCAATCTACCAAGCATAATGTTAAATGCTGTCACTTGGGTAAAGATGAGCAAGAAAGGAACAGTGAATGAATCATGATACTGAACACAATGACTTAATACTTGGAAACTGTTTTCATATCAAAATCTTTATAACAAAACTTAACGTATTTTGAAATGACCAGCACCCATTTAATAAATAATGAAAATTTCTGAATAACAAGCGCTTCTATTATATCTAAGATATGATCGAGATCAGTTTCTTCTTCTTATCTGGAATCATTGGAGTGCCTCCTGATGACTTGCGCACAAAATCTTCCCTACCCATCACAGTTGTGGGCCAGGGTCTGCGTCTCTCTGCAAGCAAATGGTCTCTTTGACCATGCCTGAAACTCCTCTGTTCATCTTTACCTCTGTACACCTTTCTTTCCTGTTCCCATCTACGGTTCCTTCTAGAACAGCTTTAGCAAAGGACCACTGAATCTTGTTACACAGCCATACCATTTCAATACTGTTTCTTCACAATGAGGTATTTCGAGAAAAATCACATGACCGAGGATTTTCGCTCACACGCTGATTTGTTTACTTGCTCTGC